>JAIUZE010074350.1:0-13030 GCA_022085475.1 Heliosperma pusillum | reverse complement strand
GAATTGGTGACGCACACTTGTGTCAGACAAGTGGGAGATTGTTGGAGTAGGTGTCCTCCACAAATAGTGCGCCACATAATAAATCTTATTAAGGAATATAATTGGGATATTATTGACTATATATATGATTAGTCAGTTGATTAACGTAAATCAATAACGGTTGGCTGACTAGAGCTTGACGTTATTGTCGTATGACGGCGTGATCAACTGATCCCTTTCGGTCACACCTAAAGGATGAAATCCAAATAGTAACTAATTATTTATATACGATACAGTTAATTAGTACATTACATATATTCGATATGTACGAGAGTTACTTGTTAGAAATTGAGTTAAGAACTCAAATTCGATTAAACTTATTTTTCAATTATGCGATAATTGACTAATAAATTTATATCTTATTTTAATACGATTAAATAAGATTTAACTTGTAATTAATCGTTAAATTACTAAATTAGTTGAGGTTTTGAGATAGAGGTCAATTAGTTTTAATTATATGTTACAGGAGGTGTAAAATAAATTAACTAAGCATTGTGGGACCCATTATATATTGATATAATGGTAAAATATTACTTAAAATGTTAAGTACATATTATTTATTTAATTGAGTCATACAATTTGTATATGATCAAATTAACACTTAATTATACAAGATAATTAACCATATGATCAATAAGTATTTGTGAGACAAATATCAAAAATCAAAATGGACCAAACTAGGTACATGATGGCCGGTTATGGTAGTAGTTACATGGTGATGATTGTTGTTCTTGTTTTACTCTTTAGTTACTAATTGAAAGTGACATAACAAGTAGTATACAATCATCACTTATACTACAACACTTCACTCTAATGCATGTGATCAAAATTGAACAAAATAAGAGTCCTTATTTGGACTAAGTGATCCGGCCAATATGGCTATAAAATGACCAATTGTTGTTCATTTTTCACTACTTGATTTTGTGCAATTTTTACACTTCTCTCTAAAATCCTTCCTCTCACTAATAACTCTCATATACTAATATATCCTAAGTATTACTAGTGTAGTAATATAGTCTAATATTAGTAGTATATCATCTATCTTATTATCTAGTTAATAATAAGGGTAGATTATTTGGTGTCATCTTGGTGCAACTTGAAGGAGGTCTTCTATTTTGGAGATTTCTTGTTCATCCATATTATTAGCTCAAGAACAACAAGAAGGAGTTCTTGTTGTGCCCATATTATTTCCATATCAATGTGAGGAAATTTCTTCTTTTATATAAATGTCTTTATATTTGCATGCATGTCACATAGATCATTAAATACTAAATTAACAAGTAATTTAGCAACTAATTAGAGGAGTCTAATTAAGGTCTATGGACTTTCAATAGGCACGGATAGTAATTGTTGCATCAAAGTGTGACAATCATTTGACTTTAGCCCGGTGAGTTTTAGGTCTTGCATCGACACAAGGCTTTTGATGTTCGACGAATAATCATGTGGCACTTTAATTCCTTTCGAGCATGCACAAAACTCTTTTTTCTCATTCCGTGAAAGGATATAAGCTGCTGGCGGTAAAAATGTACCATTACCTCTCTTCTGTGGTGCCAACTCTAGCCTAATACCCATCATTTGCATATCTTCCCTAGCTGTGGCGTTATCCTTTGTTTTACCGGGAACATTCAGGAGGGTATTGATAATATTATCACAGACAATGTGCATGAAATCGAGGCAATGCCTGACCTCCAGGTCAGGCCAATATGGAAGTTTATCAAAAAAATATGGATCTTTTCTTATACCCACGAGTAGACAATTTATTAGACCGTTCTTCTTCCCATATTTTATCTCAATATGCTTTACTTTCTGATAAACTTCATGTCCACTCAAAATTCTAGGAGGTTGACGAAGTTCTTGACTTCCATTAAATGTGTGACACCCTCAAATTTGCGGAAAGAAAAAAAATAATTTAAATACATAACGAAGGGTGTCATAAATAAAAAGGGTCATTACAAAACGGAAATAATATTATACATAAGAATTATACAAGACGGGAGACATATCTCCCGTATAAATACGGAAATAAAAGAGTGTATAATAATATACAATCTAAGAACCGTATATAGGTCCAAGGTAAATACTTCGCTCGCTAGCTCGTCAATGTACCCCAAATATGCATCACCACCTGTTCGACCGCATTAAATATAAACACGGAAGCCACAGTCAGTGGGGAGTAACTCCGAGTTCTCCCATCCACGAAATGTCGAGTTTAATGAAACATGAATAACATAAAAGCAATGTATATGGAAAATACCAAACTTAAACATATATGATATGCTTTTCATGTTATGAAACAATTAACTAACATATAACCTATCATATGAAAGCTATCATGTGAAACCGATAATAAAATATACAAGAGGTAGGTAACTGGTATGCCTCAGCTCAGAGGTTACTACCCTGTAAACTGGCCATGATACACTCACCCCTAATCAACACGAATCATTGAACTCAGTTAACAATCGGTATCCAACTCTAATCAATTCCTAAGCCCGCTTAGGCATCTCACCTTCTAGAACTCATAGAATCATACATACATGAAAGACCAATACTTCTACAAACAGGCATAAGTTCTTAGTACAGTCAATAGTCGATTGTAACTCGAGGCTATACCACAAGGTAGGAAAACATCCTAGTCCTAGACTGATCAGACCTAGCGACAACAGCTATTCCATTCCCCGTCCCATGACATAACCGTACATGAGAAACTCTACTAGGCGACCCCCTAAGCAGATATGGCTAGTACTTAAGCTGGCTCCGTTCCCAAAGTGGATTAGGCAGCCATGCCCCTACTTGGATATAAACCCACCAAGCCGAGACACAAAAGCTATCAAGCTGTGAACTATATACTCGTTAAAGACAGTACGGACCTATCAATGTCATGGTCCAAGCTACTCATTTAGAATTAGAATGGTCAAGACGCCATATACTCATAATTCTCTATGGGTACTTAGTCAACACGACATATATCATACAATCAAACCGTCACGGAAACAAATTCCTATCATGTGACTAATTGCATATAAATCATAATCAAATATCATATCGCCTCCTATCTACTAAGGCTAATTCATTAATTAAATACAACCTTACTTGAAGACAAATCCCCGACCCGAGTCCCGCTACGGGTCATCAGTCAAAACGGGGCTGACTAGATCTTAGTTTGACCAAACCCGTTTGGTCAAACCGGCTAGAAACAGAGTCTTTACCACATAGACTTATACATAAAAGTCAACATATTCATGACATGTTATTTTATTAACTTCTAACATGTGAATTATTATATCATACCCAAACCCGCTTGACTTAAAGGATATTAAATTAAACTACGATATCGTCTTATAATTTCTAACATGTGAGAAATAATAATTTTATGAAAAACCTTTTTAATTAAATATTTTGCTTATTAACATTTCCCACTTGCTAAATATTACAAAACACGATAAAATGACGATAACTCAAAACCCGTCACAAGTCCCAAAGTGGGACCCACGGGCTGATTTTGGGCCGAGACACACATGGGCCTGGACTGGGCCCCACGGCCTAGTTTTGGGCTGTTTTGGCCTTTTTATTGATTTTACTAAAAACCGTTTCTAATTATTTCCCGCATGCTTAACATAATTAAAACCCGTCAAAACAACAACCAAACAATCAAACATCGACACAACCCAAAAACCAAAACCCGGACCCACCAAGGACCAACCCAGACCGGTCTGGACCGGGCCTGAACCGGCTTGAACCGGCCTGGTTTGGGTCCGGTTTTCACCCCTCCTCCACGGTTCAACCACATCAAACACCAAATTAATTTCTAACATGTTTTAATCATCAAACAACCATTTTAACAACCATCATACAAAAATCATTATTATGAACCATCATCCAAATTCATCAAGAACACTAACATATTAACAATACCCTACAACATGAAAATCATTACTACTTATCATGTTACTACTAAAAACCATAAATCATAATAACATGACCAAAAACAAAAGATGAACCAAAAATAAAAGAAACAAAAGCTATGTAACATATATCCGTCGAGTAACTCGGAATCGTTACCTTAGCTAGCAAGATCAATTAGCACCAAAATAAGAAGTATAAAATAAGAACCCCGTCTACTAATCTTCACCCAAAATATACGAGTCACCAAACTCGTCTTCAAAATCTTCCCCTATAAGAAATGACAAGAAAAACATTATTAGAATTTAAACTTGATTTTCCATAATTAAATGTTGAAAACGATTTTGACGGAATTGAAAATAAACCGTACTTGAAGATGGAGAGCGAAGAGGAGATTCTAGAAATATAATTTAGGACGGATTTAATTAAGAAATGAAGGTTTTATAATGATTTTGCTCAAGAACGACGAAGAACGGATGAAGAACACGAAGAACGCTCAAGAACGATTAAAGAAAGTGATAATTTGATCTTAATTTGATTTATTGTAAAATGAAAAGTTGTTAGTGAGTAAAGAGTGGTGAGGGAGCAGTGTACATATAGAGAAAATAGGGAGTCGGATTTTGAAATTGTTGTTACGGAATTGATTCGCGTTTAATAATTATATTACGGTAATTGATTAAATATTTCGTTAATTAAATTAAATATCAAGATATTATGTTATTGTAATCAAAAGAAATGAAAATATCAAGGCTTAGGAGAGGGTGGAAGAGCCGTGTGGGATAGGTGATATCGGGTCTGTTTTGTAAACGATTTGCGTAATTTTCGTTGACGGATCGATAAAGTAATAAATATCTAAGATATTATTATTAGATTAATACAAATAATGAAAATATCCCAAAAGTGAGTGGAAAAGGATGACATGGGCGGGTGACTCATGCCAAAGTCGGGTTTCGGGTTTGTTTCGGGATTTTAGATGACTCGGGAATAGTTTAATGACGTTCGGTTAAAAACCGTAAAAGTTATTCTTTAAATTCCAAATAAATTCAAAATAATTATATTAAATTATGATAAATCTAAATAAATCTTAATAAAAATAAATTAAAAATATTATTTTTTTAAATAAAATTTCGGTCTTCAACTTACAAGGCGAGTCGGGAAAAGTCAACGAAAGTCAAAGTCGACTTAAAAGTCGAGAAAAGTCAAAAATGACTTAAAAGTCAAGAAAAGTTTATGACGACTTAAAAGTCAAGAAAGTCAATGACGACTTTAAAAAGTCAAGAAAAGTCAAAGACGACTTAAAAGTCAAGAAAAGTCAAAGATGACTAAAAACGGGATTTTCATGAAATCTCTCAGAAATTCCAAATACGAACTCGGAATTTCAAAATACGACTCGGAACAATAAATTCTATTTTAAAAACTTAAGTCTGCTGAAAAGTGTTTGTAAATATTTTTACTAGAAAACTTGGGTACTTTTCGGGTTGTTACACTCCAGATCGAGGAAATCACTCAAGATGTGATCACATGCAAGTACAACCTGCCAGACACCTTACATTGAGTGGGATATTATAATAGGACAAGAGAATTGGTGACGCACACTTGTTGCGAACAAGTGGGAGATTGTTGGAGTAAGTGTCCTCAACAATGGTGCGATCACTTAATTAATTCTCATTAACAAGAATACAAAGGAATGATTAACATTATTGTCAAATGATCCAAATTAATCGGTAATGATTGGCTTATTAGAGTTTGACATTACTGTCGTATGACGGTGGTGATCAGTTGATCCCTTGAGATCACACCGAAAGGATGATTCCCTAATCACGAAAGTTAATTAATTGTATATAGATACAACATAAAGTATAATGACAAATTGATCCTATGAAACATATAATAATTGGATCATTATGAGTAAACCAAAGTTAAGAATGAGATTCTCACTTTGGATTGTGACTAAACATCACAACTTATTTGACATAAGAAAGATCAATTACACAAGTCAAAATGAGTTAACGAACTCACACTTGGACATTTACAACTCATATAAAGCCCCAAGATAAGATCTTTAAAACGCCAATATGACTCCATTTGAGTTATGGAAGGGTTAAGAACCCTAAATTTGTTCAAGACATGGATAAGAGTCCAAGTATTTAGCATAAATAGAGTGAGTCTATAGAGAAGCTAAAATACTAAAGTCTAAACAAATAAGACTACTATAGATCGCTCAAAGTTAATACATGTTTATGACTGAGAGATAGAGCTCATGAAGCTATTTTTACGAGCATTTTTCTCCTTTAAAGCTAGAAAAACAAAACTGTTTGTGGCTCATGGTGCTATCCTTGGTGAAAATAGACGCATTTTCAAAAGGATAGAGTGGGAGAAAATATACCACAAACAAAAGAGACAAGAGAAAATGTTCTTAAGTTATCCAAGGTTAGAAGCTTATAGCAAAAATATCTACTTTTTGAAAGTAATAAGACTATGATCTTTAGATTGGCGGCTACTATTTCCAATTCAATTTTGTTACAATAAAGCCATACGATACAAGATGGATTCAATACGATTACTTGGGGAAGTTTGGACCTACCCAGGGTGAGCAAATATTTATTGTAATGTATTATATATAAGTTAAAATATAACCATCTTTGAGATCCAAGATTATTGCATCTACACCTCGTTGAAAGTATATCTATGACAAAGTGACAAAGTGTTGTTTAAAGTTACTTTTCTAAATGGGCATTTAGAAGTGGACAAGTTGTCGTACAAAAACTTAGGATATCAATGTGTGATCCTAAGAGAGCACTTGAGAGGTTGTAATAATCATTGCATAACAAAAGAGAATGGTTTCCTCGAATTATCGAAGAGTCATGTTTACGCATGAAATTAGTGGGAGCTAGATCTATCATGTATGGACATGAAGGCTTAGTGGGCATTATAATCATCATGTGTGGACATGAAGATTAGTGGGAGCACATTATCTTCCATGTCTTGTATGGAAGAGACATATTAATCATTAGGAATGATGTACTAACATTGCCTTCCGTGGAGGAGTGTTTAGGAAATCATTTCTAGATGAAAGACTTGGAAGAATCATATCGTCTTCGAGGCAAAATATCTTCCATGTCTTATATGTAGGAAACATATCAATCATTAGGGAATGATTTACTGACATTGCCTTCCGTAGAGGAATGTTTGGAAAATCATTTTTAGATGAAATACTTGGAGTAGGTATCCAAAATATATAGTGATAGATGAGAAAGGATACACATGATTGCTAATGTTTCCGCCATTAGGCCAATCGTATATGCCAAGATATCTACATACCTTGATGAATTTTATGCTTGGAGCATGACAAGTCAATAACAAATCAATCCATATGAGAGTCATTGGATAGCCTTCAAGAATATTCGTGAGTTTCTCGAGGAGAACTATGAATTCATTCTTGTGTTTGGTAATGATAACTTAGCTATGTGTTAAAAGTTACACAAACCCAAGTTTCCAAACCTATAAGGATTTGACAGAATCCTAGGCTAAATTTAGTTATACTAAAAGCGAATAGATAAAAAGACATGATTGAAGTGTCAATCATTGAAGATTCTACAAATAGAGTCTTAGTACACGGTGATGAAAAAAAGGTGGCTCATAAGGATCTAATAGTTGACCCTTTCACCAACATACCTATCACGTAGTTATTGTGATAACAAGTGGTAACATCTATCAAGTAAAAGAACCCAACACTAGACAAGATGGCTAACTTTCAAGTAAAGAAAATGCAGTTCATAAAGTTGGAATAAATGGATACATGGTATATCCACTATCCAAGCTTTCATTGCATCTAGACAAGATGGCCATGAAGTATCATGGAACTTGTAAACTTTAGATTATAAGATCTGAAGCAATAACATTGTGTTCATTGTTCATATACGATAATCACATTTATCGTTTGAGTTTCTAAAACTCATTATTGTGCTTTGTTCTATCCAAATAGGTTGTAGTGACAACTTTGAACCCTATTAAAGTGAACTGGATTAACATAGCTTTGGCCCCTAGATGCTTACATGAGGTGACGTCTCCAAGTGACTGGAGTGTGATGCGAGTGATGGTAAGTTCAAGTGCCATAGGGTCATAAGAGATGACTAGTCGATCACATAGACAGACTGTATGGGACACTCTGTCGTGCAATGACCGCTTATAGAGTTCTGGCAATTCATAAAGCCTGGTCGTGGCGAGAGCTACAATAGTATTCTTTTTTAGTCGATTCTTTAGACTAGAGACTTTTCGCCCAAGTCGACATAGTTTCTAATTGACTTTGATTTTTGCCCCAAGCTATTCTGTAAAAAGGGGTGAATGGGCAATTATTGGTCATGAAGAACTGTGAGTGTGCGAAGGGAATGGTGCGATAGGAATTGTCCAACCCCTTGTCAGGGTTAACAAATATCTCAAAGCCACTCGAGGAGTAATGAACTGGAAATGTGTGGCCACGCTCGGAAGGTATCTACGGTAGATAATTCCGGTCAGACAGTTACTCTCCAGATCGAGGAAATCACTCAAGATGTGATCACATGCAAGTACAACATCCCAGACACCTTACATTGAGTGGGATATTATAATAGGACAAGAGAATTGGTGACGCACACTTGTTGCGAACAAGTGGGAGATTGTTGGAGTAAGTGTCCTCAACAATGGTGCGATCACTTAATTAATTCTCATTAACAAGAATACAAAGGAATGATTAACATTATTGTCAAATGATCCAAATTAATCGGTAATGATTGGCTTATTAGAGTTTGACATTACTGTCGTATGACGGTGGTGATCAGTTGATCCCTTGAGATCACACCGAAAGGATGATTCCCTAATCATGAAAGTTAATTAATTGTATATAGATACAACATAAAGTATAATGACAAATTGATCCTATGAAACATATAATAATTGGATCATTATGAGTAAACCAAAGTTAAGAATGAGATTCTCACTTTGGATTGTGACTAAACATCACAACTTATTTGACATAAGAAAGATCAATTACACAAGTCAAAATGAGTTAACGAACTCACACTTGGACATTTACAACTCATATAAAGCCCCAAGATAAGATCTTTAAAACGCCAATATGACTCCATTTGAGTTATGGAAGGGTTAAGAACCCTAAATTTGTTCAAGACATGGATAAGAGTCCAAGTATTTAGCATAAATAGAGTGAGTCTATAGAGAAGCTAAAATACTAAAGTCTAAACAAATAAGTCTACGATAGATCGCTCAAAGTTAATACATGTTTGTGACTGAGAGATAGAGCTCATGAAGCTATTTTTACGAGCATTTTTCTCCTTTAAAGCTAGAAAAACGAAACTGTTTGTGGCTCATGGTGCTATCCTTGGTGAAAATAGACGCATTTTCAAAAGGATCGAGTGGGAGAAAATATACCACAAACAAAAGAGACAAGAGAAAATGTTCTTAAGTTATCCAAGGTTAGAAGCTTACAGCAAAAATATCTACTTTTTGAAAGTAATAAGACTATGATTTATAGATTGACGGCTACTATTTCCAATTCAATTTTGTTACAATAAAGCCATACGATACAAGATGGATTCAATACGATTACTTGGGGAAGTTTGGACCTACCCAGGGTGAACAAAAATTTATTGTAATGTATTATATATAAGTTAAAATATAACCATCTTTGAGATCCTAGATTATTGCATCTACACCTCATTGAAAGTATATCTATGACAAAGTGACAAAGAGTTGTTTAAAGTTACTTTTCTAAATGGGCATTTAGAAGTGGACAAGTTGTCGTACAAAACTTAGGATATCATTGTGTGATCCTAAGAGAGCACTTGAGAGGTTGTAATAATCATTGCATAACAAGAGAGAATGGTTTCCTCCAATTATCGAAGAGTCATGTTTATGCATGAAATTAGTGGGAGCTAGATCTATCATGTATGGACACGAAGGCTTAGTGGGCGTTATAATCATCATGTGTGGACATGAAGATTAGTGGGAGCATATTGTCTTCCATGTCTTGTATGTAAGATACATATGAATTATTAGGAATGATGTACTAACATTGCCTTCCGTGGAGGAGTGTTTAGGAAACCATTTCTAGATGAAAGACTTGGAAGAATCATATCGTCTTTCAGGGAAAATATCTTCCATGTCTGATATGTAGGAAACATATCAATCATTAGGGAATGATTTACTGACATTGCCTTTTGTGGAGGAATGTTTGGAAAATCATTTTTAGATGAAATACTTGGAGTAGGTATCCAAAATATATAGTGATAGATGAGAAAGGATACACATGATTGCTAATGTTTCCGCCATTAGGCCAATCGTATATGCCAAGATATCTACATACCTTGATGAATTTTATGCTTGGAGCATGACAAGTCAATAACAAATCAATCCATATGAGAGTCATTGGATAGCCTTCAAGAATATTCATGAGTTTCTCGAGGAGAACTATGAGTTCATTCTTGTGTTTGGTAATGATAACTTAGTTATGTGTTAAAAGTTACACAAACCAAAGTTTCCAAACCTATAAGGATTTGACAGAATCCTAGGCTCAATTTTGTTATACTAAAAGCGAATAGATAAAAAGACATGATTGAAGTGTCAATCATTGAAGATTCTACAAATAGAGTCGTAGTACATGGTGATGAGAAAAAGGTGGCTCATAAGGATCTAATAGTAGACCCTTTCACCAACATACCTATCACGTAGTTGTTGTGATAACAAGTGGGAACATCTTTCAAGTAAAAGAACCCAACACTAGACAAGATGGCTAACTTTCAAGTAAATAAAATGCAGTTCATAAAGTTGGAATAAATGGATACATGGTATATCCACTATCCAAGCTTTCATTGCATCTAGACAAGATGGCCATGAAGTATCATGGAACTTGTAAACTTTAGATTATAAGATATGAAGCAATAACATTGTGTTGATTGTTCATATACGATAATCACATTTATCGTTTGAGTTTCTAAAACTCATTATTGTGCTTTGTTCTATCCAAATAGGTTGTAGTGACAACTTTGAACCCTATTAAAGTGAACTGGATTAACATAGCTTTGGCCCCTAGATGCTTACATAAGGTGACGTCTCCAAGTGACTGGAGTGTGATGCGAGTGATGGTAAGTTCAAGTGTCATAGGGTCATAAGAGATGACTAGTCGATCACAAAGACAGACTGTATGGGACACTCTGTCGGGCAGTGACCGCTTATAGAGTTCTGGCAATTCATAAAGACTGGTCGTGGCGAGAGCTACAATAGTATTCTTTTTTAGTCGATTCTTTAGACTAGAGACTATTCGCCCAAGTCGACATAGTTTCTGATTGACTTCGATTTTTGCCCCAAGCCATTATGTAAAAAGGGGTGAATGGGCAATTATTAGTCATGAAGAACTGTGAGTGTGCGAAGGGAATGGTGCGATAGGAATTGTCCAACCCCTTGTCAGGGTTAACAAATATCTCAAAGCTACTCGAGGAGTAATGAACTGGAAATGTGTGGCCACGCTCGGAAGGTATCTACGGTAGATAATTCCGGTCAGACAGTTACTCTTCAGATCGAGGAAATCACTCTAGATGTGATCACATGCAAGTACAACCTGCAAGACACCTTACATTGAGTGGGATATTATAATAGGACAAGAGAATTGGTGACGCACACTTGTTGCGAACAAGTGAGAGATTGTTGGAGTAAGTGTCCTTAACAATGGTGCGATCACTTAATTAAATCTCATTAACAAGAATACAAAGGAATGATTAACATTATTGTCAAATGATCCAAATTAATCGGTAATGATTGGCTTATTAGAGTTTGACATTACTGTGACACCCTCAAATTTGCGGAAAGAAAAAAAATAATTTAAATAAATAAACAAAGGTATCATAAATAAAAAGGTTCATAACAAAAGGAAAATAATATTATACAAAAGAATTATACAAGACGGGAGACATATCTCCCGTATAAATACTGAAATAAAAGAGTGTATAATAATATACAATCTAAGAACCGTATATAGGTCCAAGGTAAATACTTCGCTCGCTAGCTCGTCAATGTACCCAATGTATGCATCACAAACCTGCCAACCGCATTAAATATAAACACGGAAGCCACAGTCAGTGGGGAGTAACTCCGAGTTCTCCCAGCCACGAAATGGCGAGTTTAATTAAACATGAATAACATAAAAGCAATGTATATGGAAAATACAAAACCTTAACATATATGATATACTTTTCATGTTATGAAACAATTAACTAACATATAACCTATCATGTGAAAGCTATCATGTGAATCCGTTATCAATCTATAACAAGAGGTAGGGAAGCTGGTATTTTAGCTCAGAGGTTACCTTTAAAACATGGCCATGATACCCTCGACCCTAATCAACACGTAATCATGTGACTCAGTTAACAACCGGTAATCCAAACTCTATCAACCTTAGCCGGCTTGCATCTCACCTTCTAAGATTCATAGAATCATCAAACATGAAAGACCAATACGTCTACAAACATGCATAAGTTCTTAGGACAGTCAATAGAAGACTTTTGTAACTCGAGTCTATACCACGAGGTAGGATATACTTAAATATTTAGGCTCAGCGGTCACGCTAATGACATGGCCAAAATACCAAGCACACATCTGGGCTCAGCGGTTACCTTTAAAACATGGACCAGATCCAAAGCACATATCTTAGCTCAGAGGTTACCCTAATAACATGGCCAAGATACAACTCTACCCTAATCCTAGACTGCGCAGACCCAGAGAAATGCGGAAAAACATCGCATCCAAGACTCATCACATGAGTACCCCTAAGGAGATCCACCAAAGGGTTGGCTAGTACTTAAGCTGGCTCCATTCCCCAAAATGGAAGCAATGGCAGCCATGCCCCGACTTGGATATAAACCCACCAAGCCGGGACACAAAAGTTATCAAGCGGTGAACATATACTCGTTAAAGATAGTAAGGCCTATCAATGTCATGGTCCAAGCTACTCATTTAGAATTAGAATGGTCAAGACGCCATATACTCATAATTCTCTATGGGTACTAAGTCAACACGACACCAACCATATAATTAAAAC
>JAIUZE010074349.1:0-11442 GCA_022085475.1 Heliosperma pusillum | reverse complement strand
ATGAATAAGATGATACTCGACAAAACAGTACCATTCCAAGTCATGCGATGACCACAATAAATCCAACATATTATCATCCATTCACGAACCAAGACCTTGACGCTGCCAAGTCATGCAATGACCATGAATAAAAGCATGAAATCACGCATTCAAAGACAACGACACAAAACGACAACTCTCACGGTAAATGAAACGCACTAGCATCGTGTACATGGCAAGTATGATTAAAAGGCATCCACGGAATAAAGCATTTCCCGGAACGCATACACGATAAAGCATTTCGCGTATGTAGACTAATTTCCTCCTGGTAGGACGACGATAATAATACGTTCCTAGTCTAAATCTGGCCAGACTCTCGGAATAAAGCATGTTCGGATTCGACATGCGATAAAGCGTTTCGCATCCAAGACTCGGGCTTATAAAATATATATGCCGAGTACCCCAAATTCGGTAGATCAATTCACGAAAGAGGCGGAAAAGAGCTCAAGCCTCATAACAAGCGGTACGCTACATTCAAATAACACCACCTCGCAAGTACACAACATTTGACGGCCGGGTCGATCAACGCAATGCGTTCAACTCCCAACAACGTCGTCATATGCCCACTAACACATGCATTTAAGCAGTAGGATACCTCTCCGTTCCGACATTCCAGCCTTACGAACGGGAGGGTAGCCAAAGGAATGAGAGTACAAAGCACAAGACAAAATAGTGCTCAAACCGTATCATTTGTAAAAACCGACTCAACGTGGGACATACCAAAAACCGTCACAACACATGAGAATAGGGAATCATATAAGTTTAAATATGATAAACATGAGTCAATACATGATACATAAGCATTAGAACAAGTTTATGAAGCATAATGAATAAAAACATAGTTCACCTCTCCAAAACACTGTTGTTTGGAAACCAACGAAAACAAGGGTCCACTTCAAACGGTCATAACTAGAGTTCTATATATGGGAATGCAGAAATTCCAAGTCGTGGTGATAGCTTAACCTCTTACGGTTCCAACGAATGGTCACAAGCCCAAAACAAGCAAGTAACGAAGGAGATATGATCATTCTACCAAAAAGGGTCAGTGCAGTGAAACTGCGCAAGTCACGACCGTGACTTGTATTTCACGACCGTGAAATGGGGTTTCACGACCGTGACTTACATCTCACGACCGTGAGATGTGTTACCAAGTCACCCGAGAACCTTCAACATAAATTCAATCCTTTTATTTCCAATTCTCATAATTCATTTCTAATAACTATCAACAATCAATATTCATCATCAACAATCATCAACCAACAACAATCATCATCCATAACATGAATCCTAAGTTTCTAATCGTATTCTAGATACGAATCCTAGCATTTAAAGCATGTAAAACACGTAAATGATACCGAGTAACCCTTCACCGTTACCTTTACGCGTCTTTAAACGGTTACTAAGCTTTCCTAGTCTCCACCTACAAACCATTAGATAATAAAAGATGAATATCTTTCACCTTGAGAAAGACGGATAATTTAAAAAACGAGAAAGACGATGATTTTAATATCAAAACGGATAGAGGAAGATGAGAGGGGAAGAATAAGACGAACTTACGTGAATTTGAGCAAGAAATGAAGGCGTAGGATCGATATTAAGACTTGAGCAAATATGGAGGCTAGTTTTGGTGGTTTGTATGAGGAAGAAGAAGGAGATTGAGTTGTGAGGGAGTTAGGTTATGAGGGAGTATATATAGGGTGAGTAAGTGGAAAAGTCAACGAAAGTCAAAGACGGTTCCAAAGTCAAGAAAATTCAAAGACGACTTAAAATTCAAGAAAAGTCAAAGACGACTTAAAATTCAAGAAAAGTCAAACTCGACTCAAAAGTTCAAGAAAAGTCAAACTCGACTCAAAAGTCAGAAAAGTCAACTAGAATCAAAAGTCAAGAAAGTCAAACTCGCCTTTAAAACGGGATTTCATGGAAATTCATAGAAATCCAAATACGAAATCGGAATTCTAAATTCGACTCGAAACATAAAAATCTTAATTAAAACATAAAATTACTGAAAAGATTTCGTAAAATATTTCTACTAGAAAAATAGGGTACATTTCCGGGTGTTACAATCACCCCTCCTTTTAAAAAGTTTCGTCCTCGAAACTTGAGAGTAGAACACAAAAGTATCAAAGATAAGAATCGGTTTACAAAATTAATACGAAAACTTTTATAAGGGAAAAATATTTATGAAACGAAGTTTATCTAGAAAACGGTTTAAAGAAGAATTTTCATAAGTGTGAAACTTTACTTACGGATCTCAAGAATGCTCGTCGCGAACGAGAACTATAATTATCCAAAAAGCAAAGTCGAAATAGTGAAATCGAAATTCAAAACAACGTTAGTAAGTGCAGGACTAGTTATCAGACGCGTCTCCAATAACAAGTGCAAACATCCAACCAACCCAAAATCCAAATATAAAAGCAAAAGAAATCCATTTTCTCCAAAAAGAGGGGACACAAACCATTTTTAGACTTCTTTGAAACGTTAAATTAGAAATATAATATGGAAATTTGAAAGTTTTATCAAAGATAAAATCAAATAACAAGACATTACACGTACATAGAGCGACTCGAACTTAAAGTTCACAAATCACGATAACAAAATATATACAAAACATGCAAAAACGAAACAAATCGAACTCTTAGGGATATGAAGAACCACGATGAAGTCGGCAGGAAGTTCTACAAGAATTCGACATCACTTACTCTACTAATAAACCAAATCCTCAAGAGAATACAGTTTACCCAATTTACAACTCATCATTTTCAATCATCAGAATTCTACAAAAATATTCCATAATCACAAAACTTCGAGTAACAAATCCCAATTATTCGAATCCAATTAGAATCTGCTGAGGTCCATCGGCACGGTAGACTCCACAACTAACCACCCACATGAAAATTCATTGCGTACTCTAATCTTCTTAGCTCCATCAAAACTCTTATTAGAAACCACCAACAAAATATTTATATCTAGGGAAACAAAACCGCTAACAACCACAAGGTAAAAGAGACTTACCATGAAATCCTTTGATCCCATTTATTCCAAAACTCATTACCCTTCAACTATTAACAATGAACCTTCTCCTCTTCAAAAGTCGAATCACTAAACCTCAAAAGAGATTAGTCTCACAAATCTCATTTCACTTAACTTTTGCCATTCATAGAGCAATGCGACCGCTCATCAATTTATTTAGTTCTTTGAAACTCCCAATACAACGGTTTTCGCTTATGACCATATCCCTCAAGTTTGGTCATCCAATCCAAATTCCACAAGGTAATTATTCCCGTTAGGGTCCAACATTTAAAGACCACAATTTCCCAAGTAACACTTAAAGAATCACTAAAATTCTTAACCACAACTACCAACTATCATTATGCTTATTTCGATCCTCAAAACGATATTGCAACATTAAGCTTTCATAGTCTAAAACCACTAGGAGAGTTTCATCCTAAGTTTATCCTCAAATCCTTATAATCATCTAAACATGAAACTAGTTTAATAGGACGGTTAGGTACCATATTCGAAACTTCTTCAAAACACACCTACTAACCCTTACGTTAGCTAATAAGAAACACTACCTCTCCAGAGAGTAGGGATAAAAGAACATGATACAAGGAACATTAGGAAGCGTCACTAAAGACTACGATAAGATGAAAAAGGCTAAGGCAAAAAAGGAAAAGGAGATTGAGGAAGAGGCAAAGCAGATAGTAGAGTTATGAAGATATCTGAGTGAGAAATAAGATACGAGCATGCGATTTCTTAAAGATCAATCTTGACAAAAACATTCAAGAATGGAAATTAAAAGAAATGATGGCATGAGTAAAGGTTTAAGGTTTAATCCACAAAATTTCTCCTCTCCTTTCAGACTTAGGGTGATAGTAAAGCAACTCATCCCAAACAAAGGTCTCTTACAAGGGACCATCGTACCACAATCATCAAAGTAAGGTACACCTAGATTTAACAAATCAATTACAACTCAATTCATCCACCCTTTCATATAACACGGATTCCCAATTGCGTAATTGCAGCTCAAGCATAATAACATTCTCTCAACTCCATAATTTGACACATTCCCAAACGTTTCAAAAACCGAAGAACCAATAAGGAATTCTCCATACCAATCTCTTTTCAACTCCTACGGCCACAAGGTAGAACACCGAACAAAACGTCATCATCAATATCATATAGCCCACGAGTTCATTATTAACAAAGTACAACCTCACGTCAAACATCATCATTAACGTCCCAAGGTATTTCCATCATAGATTACATCATCGAATCTCGCTCATATCTATAATCCTCAAGTAATATGGTTCAACTTACAACGAACCCTTACTACTTCAACAAGTCTCCGATACCATAAGATAAGATCATATCTTTAAATCCAAGAACTATAGCCAGATGCTTTTCCCACCAAGCCTATACTCACAAACACACAATAGGAAACCACCAGACGTCACTTAACCTCAATAATATTTCGCACCTCAAGCTATCATTCAAAACTTCTTATTTACACCAATTAGACCTATCATAAGCATGCTCTTCCAAACAATACTAAACTTCTAAGTCCAAAAGACTAATTTACTAATGAGTTTATAAGTCCTAGCCAACTCATTCAACCTTACACCATCAAATACCATGAACTATCTACACATTAGTCATGGCAAGCATCAAGCATTAAGATCATTTAACATACCTTACCCCACTTTCCTCAAGGATACCATCTCTCACCACCATAGGGTGAAATTAGATCTATATCATTTTCCTCAAATCACAAGTTCATTCTAACAAACACTAATAGTCCACAAAGTCTAAAATTCTTCCAACCAAGTACACTATGCCACAAACTAAAGGGTAAGGTGTCCACAAAAGGTCACATAAGGAAGTTGATGGTACAAATTGATAAAGAGGAGGAAAGTAACAAGAGTAATTTCCAAGGGAAAAAAAAGAAGTTAGATGATGAAGAAGCATTTAGATAGAAGGAAGAGAGCATAAAACAATAAGGACGAGAGAATTCAAAGATGAGGAAGAAATACAATTCACTTAGGCTAGTAAATCTTCAAATCTCCGGTAGAGTATACTTCTTCTAGGTAACACACTGATCCACCTTAAGACGGTAGATACAAACAAACATAACATCACTCAACACAATCAACAAACAAGTTAGAACCTAACAACCATCAAGTACACCAAGACTACCAAGCAAAGTCCTTAATTTCTACCCAACTCTCATTTATTATTTCAAGGTCAAGTAGTTTAAGTTAGGGTTCACGTGTGTGCGTCGGGAGCGATTAAGCTCTGATACCAACTGTGACAACCCTCGCGAATGCGGAAATATAAAACATACAAACATGTGAAAAGATATGCGGAAATACGGTATTTTAAAAACTTTTATACATGCAAGATAGAAAATACGAGGAGTGTCAAAATTACAAACTAAAGTACTAAATATAACAAAGAGACAGGGTCTCTTAAAATGTTAACAACCAACAAGTGTTTAGAAAACTAGCTAAAATCGTCTAGAGGTTAATCATCCAGGGACTACGCCCGCTAGCTCACACCCGAACCCAAAATGTCACATCCAAAAAGTCAATCCATGCAAGCACCCTGTTCATTCATGAAAAACATGAACGCCACAGTCAGTGGGGAGTAACTCCGGGTTCTCCCAGCCATATCACCTTTAACGTACATATAAGAAAATACAAAAGTAAAGCATGCATATATATATATACATGTGAGTTGCGATAAGAATAGATAGGCAATCCGAGATATAAAGATAAGATCATATAGAAATCAAATCCGAAACCATCATGTTATTCAAAGACTCGGGGACGACACTCTTAGGCAACCGAATACGCTCACTAGGGCTTGCATCTCACCGTTAGCGGTATAAGATTGATAAGATTGAGACTCGACAGACAAACCAAGTCAAGTCATGCGATGATCACAATAAATCCAACATATTATCATCCATGCACGAACCAAGACATTGACGGTGCCCAATCATGCAATGATCATGAATAATATCATGAAATCACGCATTCAAAGAACGACGACTCAAAGACGACAATCTCACGGTAAATGAAACGCACTAGCATCGTGTACATGGCAAGTATGATTAAAAGGCATCCACGGAATAAAGCATTTCCCGGAACGCATACACTATAAAGCATTTCGCGTATGTAGACTAATTTCCTCCTGGTAGGACGACGATAATAATACGTTCCTAGTCTAAATCTGGCCAGACTCTCGGAATAAAGCATGTTCCGATTCGACATGCGATAAAGCATTTCGCATCCAAGACTCGGGCTTATAATAATAAATGCCGAGTACCCCAAATTCGGTAGATCAATTCACGAAAGAGGCGAAAAAACAGCTCAAGCCTCATAACATGCGGTACGCTACATGCAAATAACACCACCTCGCAAGTACACAACATTTGACGGCCGGGTCGATCAATGCAATGCGTTCAACTCCCAACAACGTCGTCGTATGCCCACTACACATGCAATTAAGCAGTAGGATACCTCTCCGTTCCGACATTCCAGCCATACGAACGGGAAGGTAGCCAAGGGAATGAGAGTACAAAGCACAAGACAAAATAGTGCTCAAACCGTATCATTTGTAAAAACCGACTCAAAGTGGGAACATACCAAAAACCGTCACAAAACATGAAACTAGGGAATCATATAAGTTTAAATATGATAAACATGAGTCAACACATGATACATAAGCATTAGAACAAGTTTATGAAGCATAATGAATAAAAACATAGTTCACCTCTCAAAAACAATGTTGTTTGGAAACCAACGAAAACAAGGGTCCACTTCAAACGGTTATAACTAGAGTTTTAGACATGGGAATGCAGAAATTCTAAATCGAGGTGATAGCTTATCCTCTTACGGTTCCAACGAGTGGTCACAAGCCCAAAACAAGTAAGTAACGAAGGAGATATGATCATTCTACCAAAAAGGGTCAGTGCAGTGAAACTGCGCAAGTCACGACCGTGACTTGTATTTCACGACCGTGAAATGGGGTTTCACGACCGTGACTTACATCTAACGACCGTGAGATGTGTTACCAAGTCACCCGTGAACCTTCAAGATAAATTCAATCCTTTTATTTTCAATTCTCATAATCTACTTCTATTAACTATCAACAATCAATATTTATCATCAACAATCATCAACTAACAACAATCATCATCAATATCATAATTCCTAGGCTTTCTAACTGTATTCTAAATACGAACTCTAACATGGAAATCATGTAAAACACGTAAATGATACCGAGTAACCCTTCACCGTTACCTTTACGCGTCTTTAAACGGTTACTAAGCTTTCCTAGTCTCCACCTACAAACAATTAGATAATGAAAAAGGAATATCATCCACCTTGAGAAAGACGGATAATTTAAAAAGCGAGAAAGACGGTAATTTTATTACCAATACGGATAGAGGAAGATGAGAGGGGAAGAATAAGACGAACTTACGTGAATTTGAGCAAGAAATGAAGGCGTAGGATCGATATTAAGACTCGAGCAAATATGGAGGCTAGTTTTGGTGGTTTGTATGAGGAAGAAGAAGGAGATTGAGTTGTGAGGGAGTTAGGTTATGAGGGAGTATATATAGGGTGAGTAAGTGGAAAAGTCAACGAAAGTCAAAGACGGTTCCAAAGTCAAGAAAATTCAAAGACGACTTAAAATTCAAGAAAAGTCAAAGACGACTTAAAATTTCAAGAAAAGTCAAAGACGACTTAAAATTCAAGAAAAGTCAAAGACGACTTAAAATTCAAGAAAAGTCAAAGACGACTTAAAATTTCAAGAAAAGTCAAAGACGACTTAAAATTCAAGAAAAGTCAAACTCGACTCAAAAGTCAAGAAAAGTCAAACTCGCCTTAAAACGGGATTTTCATGGAATCTCACAGAAATTCCAAATACGAACTCGGAAATTCTAAATTCGACTCGAAACATAAAAAGCTAATTTAAAACTTAAAATTGCTGAAAAGATTTCGTAAAATATTTCTACTAGAAAAATAGGGTACATTTCCGGGTGTTACAATCACCCCACCTTTTAAAAAGTTTCGCCCTCGAAACTTGAGAGTATAAAATAGACGTATCAAGAACAAGAAATTTGTTTTCAAATTAATACTAAAATCTTTATAAGAGAAACATTTATGAAACGAGGTTCTTCTCGAGAACGGTTTAAGGAAATTTTTCATAAGTGAGAAACTTTATTTACGAATCACAAGAGTGCCCGTCGCGAACGAGAACTCTAGCTATCAAAAAATCAAATCGATGTCCAAATAGTGAAATCGAAAATCAAAACAAATGTTAGTAAGTGCAAGACTAGTCATCAGACGTCTCTAATAACAAGTCCAAACACCCAACCAACGCATAATCCAAGTATAAAAGCAAAAGAAATCTATTTTCTCCAAAAAGAGGATACAAAGTCCATATTTAGACTACTTTGAAAAGTTAATTTAGAAATACAATGAGGGAATTTGAAAGTTTTACCAAGGATAAAATCGAAATGATAAGACATTACACGAACTTAGAGCGACTCGAACATCGAAATCAAAATTCGTGATACTAAGAAGTACGTCCAAACGATTAAAATGGACTAAAAAGGGAAAGAATTAAAGAGTAGTGGGTTGAGTAAAGATCAATTTGAGGGAAAAGAGAGGAATGAACCGCAATACTATCTTCCATCTATAACAATTCAAATGTCGATTACAACTCGACATCACTAACTCCACGAGTAATCTAGTCCTCAAGAGAGTACAATATACCCATTTTGCAACTCATCATTTTCAATCATCCGAAATCCTACAAAAATACTTCATAATCATGAAACTTCGAGTAACAACTCTCAATTATTCAAATGTAATTAGAATCTTCTAAGGTCCATCGGCACGGTAGACTCCACGACTAACAATCCACCAGAAAGATTCATTATGAACTCTAATCTTCTTAGCTCCATCAAAACTCTTATTGGAAACCATCATCAAAATATTTATAAATAAGGAAACAAGAAATGCTAACAACCACAGAGTAAAGGAGACTTACCAAGAAAATTCCTTGATTCTATTTACTTCAAACTCATTATCCTAACTTACCATGAACTTTCTCATTCTCGAAAGTCGAGTCAACAAATCCTCAAGCAATTAATGAGTACAAATTCCAAATGATACATATTGCCAAACACATGGCGATACTTCAATTAATCAAATCATCTAGGCCATCAAAACTCAAAATGTATCGGTCTTTGCTTATGAAAATAATCTTCGAGATTGGTCACCAAGTCCAAATTCCATAAAGTAAACATTCTCATTAGGGTCCAACATATATAAGGACAAAAATTCTTAAGTAATCTTTAAAGCAACCACTATAATCCTTAACAACATCAACTACCATTACGATCTATTCGATCCTCAAAGAGATATTGCAACATTAAGCTTTCATAGTCTAAAACCACTAGGAGAGTTTCATCCTAAGCTTATCCTCAATTCTTTATAATCATTTAAACATGAAACTAGCTCAAAAGGACGGTTAGGTATCATATGCGAAACTCCTTCAAGACACATCTACTAACCCTTACGATAGCTAAAAAGAAAACTACCTCTCATGAGAGCAGGGATAAATGAACATGATACAAGGAACATTAGGAAGCGTCATTAAAGACTACGATAAGATGAAAAAGGCGAAGGCGAGAAAAGAAAACGAGGCTAAGGAAGAGACAAAGCAGATAGTAGAGTTATGGAGATATCTGAGTAAGAAAGAAAGTACGAGCTTGTAATTTCTTAAAGATCAATCTTGACAAAAACATTCAAGAATGTAAATGAAAAGGAATGATGGCACGAGTAAAGGTTTAAGGTTTAATCCACAAAATTGTAAAGCAACTCATCCTAAACAAAAGTCTCTTACAAGGGACCATCGTTCCACAATCATCAAAGTAAGGTACACCTAGATTTGATAATTCGACTCCAACCCAATTCATCCATCCTTTCATATTACCCGGATTCCCAATTGCGGAATTGCAACTCAAGCATAATAACATTCCTTTAGCTCAAATATTCAACACAACCTCAAGGTTTCTTTAATTGAAGGACTAACAAATACTCTCTTATACTCGGTCATTTTCAAGTCTATAGCCCACGAGTTCATTATTATCAAAGTACAACCTCAAGTCAACCATCATCATTAACATCCCAAGGTATTTCCATCATAGATCACATCATCGAATCTCTCTCATATCTATAATCCTCAAGTAATATGGTTCAACTTACAACGAAACCTTACTACTCCAAACGAGTCTCTGATACCATAAGATAAGATCATATCTTTAAATCCAAGAATTATAGCCAAATGCTTTCCACCAAGCCTATACTCACAAACACACAATAGGAAGCCATGCACAAGAAGTCGCTTAACCTCAAAAGTATTTCGCACCTCAAGATATCATTTAAAGCTTCTCATTTACACCACTTAGACATATCATAAGTATGGTCTTCAAAACAATACTACTCTTTTAAGTCCAAAAGATTAAATTATTAATGAGTTAAGAAATCCTAGCCAACTCATTCAACTTACACCATCGAATATCATGAACTATTTACATACAAGTCATGACAAGCATCAAGCATTAAAATCATCAAACTTATCTTACTACCTTTTCTTAGAGATACAACCAATCATCAATATAGGGTGAATTTAGATCTACACCATTTTCCTCAAATCACAAATTCATTCTAACAACACTAATATTCCACAAAATTCAAAGTTCTTCCGACCAAGTATAATATACCACAAACAAATGGGTATGGCATCCACAAAAAATGTTACAAGAGGAAGGTAAGGATACCAATGGTAAGATGGAGGAACTATCAAGAGTAATTTCCAAGAGGCAAACAAGATGGAAGAGAAAGAAGCACCAAGATAGAAGGAAGAGAGCATAATACAAGAAGGACGAGAGAATTCATAGACGAGGAAGAAATACACTTTAATTAGGCTTGTCAATCTTCAAACTTCGGTAAAGATAATTTTCTAGGTAACACATTGATCCACCTTAAGACGGTAGATACACACAAACATAACATCACTCAACACAATCAACAAACAAGTTAGAACCTAACAAACATCAAGTACACCAAGACTACCACCTTAGGTCCTTAAGTCTACCCATCTCTCATTTATTATTTCAAGGTCAAGTAGTTTAAGTTTAGGGTTCACGTATGTGCGTCGGGAGCGATAAAGCTCTGATACCAACTGTGACAACCCTCGCGAATGCGGAAAGATAAAACATACAAGCATGTGAAAAGATATGCGGAAATACGGTATTTTAAAAACTTTTATACATGCAAGTTAAAATATACGAGGAGTGTCAAAATTACAAACTAAGGTACTAAA
>JAIUZE010074348.1:0-109534 GCA_022085475.1 Heliosperma pusillum | reverse complement strand
GATTATTCTGTCTCGCAATCCTGACATAGGCCAGTGGTAAGTGTCTAATTAATATATAGAATACTTTTATTATCGCAAACTTTATTTTATTATCACTTTTACGCTAACTTTTATTATCTTTTATTATCGCGTTCGTTCTAATATGTATCTTTTTCAGGTGGGACGACAAGCCGATCAAGCAATACGTTACTTGGTCTTTTATTCGTACCATAGGCCGAGAATACTTCACCAAATAGAGTGAAGAGAGCCACTACCAGCGTAGGCGGATGTGGGATTACTTTCAGGTATATTTTATTACGGTTCTATCTATTACTTTCAAAACGTGTAGTTATACAATTTCAGCAATTACTAACAAGTTGTTTATAATGAAATAGAATCATGTGAACTCGGTCTATCCGAACTACGACCCGAAGCCCGAATGGCAGAAACAGATCAAGAGGCGGATTAACTCACTTGTTAATGGCCTCAAGTATAACAAAAATAGGCCGGATTGGGTGCCTGAAACTTGGTGGGAAAACATTAGAAATAGGCCCGAAAGCGATCCCGAATTTGCCAAGAAGTGTATCATAAACAAGGTTAATAGACGGTCAGGTGGCGAGAAAGCTTTGGGCACCCATACTCTAGGCCGGAAGAGTTGTGCTGATGCGTTTAAAGAATTGGTAAGTCCTTTATTTTTTTACTTCACAAATTGCATATTATTAATTATGAAGGATTAATATTGCCGATATATCACTTAATTTTTTTATAATACTTCCAGGTTGATCCTACGCCGTACAAGCTGGTTGAGAAAACAAAAAAAAAACAAGAAGGGCGAGTGGGTTAATCCTAGAGCTGCTAAGACAAACGTAAGTTTGTCTAATAATTACTAAGGAGTTTTTTTTATATCCAATTTTAATACTTTTTATTAGCTTCGTTTTGTTTTGATTACTTAATGTTTTTAATTATATAATTTTTTTTATGTTGGTTCAGGAAGCTTACACCGAGGAGATGAGTCAGCCAACGCCAACTGGCGAGACCCCAGACGAATTCCGTGCATACTACAAAGCTGCAGAGAGATTCGATAAGAAGTCGAGGCTCTTCGGGATGGGAGACAAGGGGAAAGAAGTGTGGTATGATCCACCTTGCAACAAAAGTGCACGCGCATCTTTCTCCTACAATCCTACATATTACACTCGATTCGCAAGTGAGAATACTCAAATGAAGGAGCAATTGAATGCACTTGCGAATGAACGAGAACATGAGCGAGCCGCCCGACTTGCCCTTGAAGCACAAGTACATGCCAATCAACAACAAATGGAGAGCCAAGCCGCGCAAATGGCAGCCATGCAAGCGGCTATGATGAGATTTCTTCCCCCGGACTTGTGCAACAACTTCCCTCCTCCACGTCTAAGAGATGACAACGCGGACGACGGGCACGGTTTTGGAGGAGCTACCGTTACCCCCTTAGGTTAGTAATTTATCATCTACCTAAGTTAGGGAACCCGTTGAATTTGTAAGCTTGTAAAAACAAAGTTGTATGAATTTGTTTAACATTTTATGTAATGAATTCTTTTTCCAATTTCCATCGATCTTCCCCTTTATTTTTATTGCCTTTTGTTGATTCCCGACCATGCGGTCGATGTGAGTATGAATTACCGCTTTGCGGTGAACGTATGTATTTTCTGTATTGCAGGTTTTGTTGAAATTTTCACCGTTTAAAACAATGCAAAAAACGCATTGTAGCTGGACAGCAGGCTGCTGTATCCAGCCACTAGTCTATTAAGTACTGACGGAAATTCCGTCAGTGAAGTCAAGATTGACTTGACTTACTGACGGAAAATCCGTTAGTATAGTCAAGTTAATCTTGACTTTCCTGACGGATTTTCCGTGAGTAAGTCAAGTCAATCTTGACTTTATTGACGGATTTTCCGTCACTAAGTCAAGTCAATCTTGACTTTACTGACGGAATTTCCGTCAGTACAGTCAAGTCAATCTTGACTTTCCAATTGAATTGACTGACGAAACTTCCGTCAGTAAGCCGTCAGGAGTTCAATTACTGACGGAAATTCCGCCAGAAGTCTTTTTTTCGTTACCAATTGAAGCGACGCGCGTTACTGAAGGAAATTCCGTCAGTAATTGTAATTACTGACGGAATTTCGGTGTTACTGACGGATTTTGTCCGTCAGTTTCCCGAGTTCGTTTTGTAGTGCAAAATACCTATAAACACCTTATCACAATATCACCATATCACACCCAAACTCCAGTAACATGCCACAATCATATCACAACACACATTAATCAATCATATACATATAAACCGTGTAAGAAAACCCTACCTTAGTAATATCAATTAACAAGAAAGCTCAAAAAGATAAAGCTAGAACTTCTCCTCTACAAAATTTCCACCTACACAACAATAATAACATAATCACTACTTATTCCCCCAAATTCTATGATAAGGTTAAAGTCGCGTCACCTTAATCAAAGTAAACCTAAATCACTACTAACTAATAGTCAGCGGTAAGCAAGGTATCGAATCCAGAGGGAGGCGGTAGTATTCTAATCTGTTAAACTAGGTTTGTCTCTAAAGTAACAATTCGGGGTTTTGAGATTGGTTTTCTAAACTAATAACAAACAATAACAATAACTAAAAGCAAACAATAACAACTAATAATAACAATAAGAATAAAAGATTGAAATCAATGAGATTAAAAGTCTAGGGTCTCAGGTTCACTAGGATTATTGTTCAGGGATAAGGGTGTAATCAACTATCATGCAATAACGTTATTTAAGGTCACAAGATAGGTCGATTCAATTATGCCCTTTAGATCTACAATTCAACATGCGGTCGCTATCATTAAACGAGTTCTAGTCAATTATCGTAGCCTATCTTAGTCTTAACCCGGTCGGTGTCAATCCTAATTTGTGAGACTAGTTAATTAATCCTGGCCAGTAATCAAACAACTAGAATTAAAACGATAACCATGCAATTGCAATTCAATTAATTAATCAACCCCTTCTAACAATCCTAGATCCAATTTCAACCCTAGAAAGGAATTTAGCTACTCATAACAATATAAATAACAACAATAATAATTAAAGTAAACATGCTTGACAAGAATGAAAGGAACAACAAAGAATAATTAAGAACTAGAAGGTAATTAAATTGAATAACAAAGAAAGATTAAAGAATACCGATTACAAGTTGAACTAAAGACCATCGTCTTGATGAATAAAATCCAGAGGCAAAGCAAAGAAAACTAGGTTTCTAATATTAAAGCATAGCTAATTATGAAAGACGAGTTTTCTTTTTATAACAAAAATCTAATTAATTAGGTTAAAGTTTAGAAAAATATGAAAAGCCGTCGAAAAACTAGGTTGCTCGATCGAGCAAAGTGAATCTGCTCGATCGAGCAACATTCACCACGACTCGATCGAGCAAGGACCTTCTGCTCGGTCGAGCATCCTTCATTTTGGCTCGTTTCTTCGATTTCCTTCATTGATTCTCTTTCGTTCTCGATTTCCGTGCCTAACCTTCTACGATCCGACTCCGCCATGCTTCATATCTACTCAAAAAGCTCAAAATGCATCCAATCTGCATTAAAACATAATAGAAGCGACATAATCGATATTCTAGCTAAAATAGCATAGAAATAAGCAAGGAAAGACAATAAATCGAGTTATATGTATCTAAGGGAAGCATAAAATATGTGTATAAATAATGATCATCAAACTCCCCCAAACCAATCCTTTGCTTGTCCCTAAGCAAAGCACTCAACATTATACAAGGACAAACATACAAATGGTGAATGAAAAACTCAAAGCTAATGTTAATGCACATACAAATCCCAAGCTATCCATATATATAACAAAGTAATGACCAAGTTGTACCAATAAAAAAAATTTAAAAGGTACGGGAAAGTAGAAAACGCAGCTCATATTCCAAGATTTTACATGATACTGTAGTATAGACAAAAACCAAATACCTTTCAATTTTGCACGGCTCAATTTGTCGGATTCTCGCGGATTCACTCATGCACTCATAAGTTTATGTAAGGGTGAGTTTTGTGAAGATAGAAAGAAATAGAAACACTCACTCAACTTATGAAACATACATGCATTCTAATGTGATAGTAATTTCCCCAACTAATACGCATTCGCTATTAAGCACATGAATCAGGACAACAAGGGAGGCTAATGGGTGAAGGTATAGAAGTGGATTGTGCCAAGGCACGTATGAGAATGTGGGGCTAAGACCGGTAGTCGCAGCGACACTTACCAAAACAAATCTACAAGACTAGCATAAACCAACACCCGACTAGAGAAATCATCTTAAACTTTGACAACACAAAAGAGATATCGAAATTGCTCTCTAAAAAAATGCATTAGACTCAAGTATATCATCTTTTTCTTTTTCATCAGATCTTTGTTTTTTTTCCTTCTTTTCAAATTTTTTTGCTTCACAACATTTCTCAACAAAGGGAATAAATGACACAATTGCAAACATACTTGCTACACCCATTTGATATTCTTTATCAGAAATCCCGACCCAAGCATAGTACACAAGTAGATAAGAAAAACATGCAACTGCGATTGTCCCGACAAGGTAGGCAAATTCTAGGAATGTAGCTATTGGATAGGTTATAAAACAGGCTCCAAAAGGCTCAAATTGGCTAAACATAAAGAACTCAATAAGAAGGGTATAAAATCAAGTCTTGTTGGCTATGTGAGGCTCATTTGAACAAAAAGAACCGCCTTTCCTCATGCATTTATCAAACAAACGCGTATAGTATCAAGAAACGAATGTCACACTTATGCAATTTGATGTTACATATTCCACAAGGAGTACCACACTCAAGCCTAAAGACAATGAGACCAGTTTATTGATGTTCTTGGCCTAGGAAGCTCTAAAGACCTCATAATTTTAAGTGGTTTACCTGTTGGAGCTAGTGTCCTCCACAGTTAGTGTGATAATAGCTAAGGTTCACAGGGTATACTTTGTATTATAATCAGTTGATTAACGTTTATCGATAACGGTTGGCTTGCTAGATAAGTTTGACGTTATTGTCATACAGATGGCGGTGATCAACTGATCCCTAAAAGTCACACCTAAAGGATGTGTTTGAGAGATGTGATTATTTGAGAAAATAATCATATTGATGTCTTATTAAATGACTAAAAGGTTGTCGATGTATTTGACTAAAAGGTTAGTCAATGTGATGATGATACGATTATTTAATAACGATTAAATAATGTTAGCTGGTAATTGAATATAAAATGTTATATTTAATCCATGTATATAATGTTGGTCTAAACTAAATGTAAACTGTTATATTTAAGTTGGCGGATATGTATTACACGATATTATTATAGTGTATTGGTCCGGCATTACTCGGTTTATGTGACGGTCCATTACTAGTAATAATTAGAATACATATTACATTATGTACATATTAAATGATATATGCTAACTACCTAATATAGGTTGAGAGAAATAAGGAAACTAGATTTTTTTTTCCTTTTTCCTCTTGATCTCACGGTTACAAGTAGAGAATAAAGGAAAAAAAACCCTAATTTCCTCCTACATCTCACGGCACACACAAGGGTGAAAAGAGAAGAAAAATTCTGATTTTTAACTCTCTCATTCATCTTCATATTCATCATCAATATACACACAAAATTAGAAGTAATTTTTGGGTATTCGTTCTAGCACGACGAAGGCATTTCTTGAACCATCTTGGGTGCAACGATTAGGAGAATACCTACTTTGGTATTTGTTCTTAGGCCTTTTACTAGGACCGAAGGTTATTTCTTAATCTCTTGTTTTATATTATGCAATTTCATTTATGACTAGAAATTCATATAGTTATAATTTCATTATAATCCGAAAATTTTAAAGGGAAGTATATCGATATTTCCCACAAGTGGTATCAGAGCCTTTGGCTATGAAATTATTTTATATGTTTTCATTAAATGATTGGTATAATTAAAAAAAATAAAATAAAAAAATAAACTGCTGTAATTTTTTTTTTCCGGCCGAAACTTTTGTTTTAGAGTTGTTTTTTTTTTGGGTTCCATTTTTGATTCATAAATGTTGTTGTTTTAATGTGTTAAAGATAATAATATAATGAATTAGTTGATGTTTTGATTTAATGAGGATTAAATTGAGATGAAAATGGAATTTGTTTTGGATGTTAAAAAACATTCATTTTGCTAATTTTTCGGTGTGAATATACAAAACATTTATGGTTACTTGGGTATTTTGATAATCAATTAATCATGATTTAGATATTTAATTTAAAAGGTTAATTTGAATCATCTAGTTTGTATCAATGTTTAATAATGATTAGATGTTGAATGTTTGTACCGATCTAGTTTTATTAGCATGATCAAATTAAAAATTAGGGTTTGTTTTGTTTTTGTTTTTCTTAAAAACCGAGAAAAAAAATAAAAAAAAAAAAATTTTTGGTTCTTGTTACTGTTCACGGATACTGTTCATCCGTGAATAGTGAGAAAAAAAAAATTTCTCGGTTTGTATTATGGTTGATTAAAATTGTTGTGTGCAATTAAAAAAGGTTTAAAAAAATTCATTCATTACGATAATGTATGTTGATTATTGTTGTGAAAAAGTTCACAATGATAGATACCCTATTATTTTAAAAAGGTTTAAAATAATGTTGAATTTAATTTATGTTATACCCGATAATATGAATTAAATTGGATTATGGTTGATTAAAATTGTTGTGTGCAATTAAGGAATTGTCACATAATTTTGATCATTTTAAAGGTGGTTTGGATAAATTAATCATCATAATTAATGAATTATGTCTTGTATGTTTAATTTATTTTGTTGACACATTTTATTTGGTTGAATGAATGAATGAATGGATGAATGGATTATTTTGTTAGTTTTACAAGAGGTTGTAATTTGTATTGCTTAGTGTGGCCTTAGTAGATTGTGTTATCGTAATGATGGTAACATGGTCTTTGATGTATTTTGAGATCTCGAATCTCCCCTTTGTAATCTTTAATTATAATTTTTTAAATTAGAATGTAAATAGGTTTATATTTTGTAATTTTTAAAAAATTGTATTTTTGAGAAGACCAAAGATGGAGATCGGATAGCTCACTCCCGCTACATGGACCAAGATGGAACATCAAGTCAAGCTTCTAGGGTCCATAAGGATGGATTCCAAAGTGTAATTTTTGTTCTATTTTGATAGGATAGGCCACACTAGGACTTTGTACTTTGATTTTCATTTTTCCGTTCTTATTGTTTTTCTTTTGAATGATAGTTAGTGCATCATATTCCGCCTAAACCAAACCACCTACTTATTAATTGCATGAAAATTGAATCATATAGATTGTATGTTAATTATCATGGACATCCAGATGTCACTCAAAATTCTAAAAGCTATCATCTTAAATTATTCATTCTCTAAATGCTAGATCATTCGTTCACTTAAATGAATAAAATTAAAGTTGATGGACCTTCCTCTAAAACCTAAAATTGAGATTAGTCTTTATAGGGAAAACTGCTATGAATTCCTTCTTCGTCGGTAGGCATATAGGACCTTACTCTCCATATGACCCCTTCTACGTTGGGTAAGTAGTATGTGTTGACCTATTTTACCTCAACATTATAGTCCGAGTAATATCTCGTGATTATGATGGACTAAAGATAGAATTTACAGAAATTTATCGACCAGGAATTCTAAAAGTAGAATTAGCCAAAAAGTTGGCTTATCAATTTACAGAAATTGAGTCTTGGGATCATTTATATAATACTTGAGGGAGGTCAATTGTATAAATGCAAGAGTCTTCGCATTAATCGGTTTTGCATTAGACTTAATTAAAACGATGAAAATGCTTATTATGTTTTATCTCCTTTTCGCAGTGTAGCATTCATTTATATCGATAAAACTGTTATAACAAATGGCTGGACATGCTGATGCCCCTATGCCAAGTGCCACGCTCGCACGCGAATCCTGGCTTAAGATTTTCATGGACAATATGAATCAGTACACGCGACTGAAGAATAACGGGTCCAACTTTGCGGACTGGGAGGCTTCATTACGGAATGCTGCCATAGCTGACGGTAAGCTCAAGTACTTGACTGAGCCACTACCGCCTAACCCAGGCCCCAATGTAGGAGCAAATGAATCACTTGCTTATAGTGATTTCGTAATGGAGGCGGGTGCGATAAAGAACGTACTCATCTTTTCAATGGAATCCAATTTGCAAAGACGATTCATTGCCCAAGGTGCAAACAAGATTTTCACCACGCTCACTAACGAGTTCTCAAAAGCACCGCAGATCGTTATGTATGAGCTTACCACTCGCTTCTTTGAGGCGAAACTCCAGAAGGGCCAACCGGTTAGCCCACACATTCTCGACATGATCGAGAATCTCGAAAAACTGGAGGCACTTGATTGCAAAATCAAAGAGAGCGTGGTCATTGACCGCATGCTTCATTCACTCCATGATGGTTTTGCCCAATTCAGGGCAAATTACTACATGAATGATTTGAAGAGAAATCCTCATCAGCTACACTCACTTCTCATACAGACTGAGAAGGATCTGAAATTGAGTGGGAGTCTGAAGCAGGACGTTCTCATGATTGCAAATAAGGGTAAGGGTAAGGGCAAGGCTCAGGCCGACCTAGCTGTAGGGAAGCCAAAGTTCAAGAAGCCAGGAAAGGGCAAGAGTGGGCCTGGTGAGACTAGCAGTAGCTCACAAGGCAAGACAAAGAGCAAAGAAAACATGAAGTGCCACCATTGCCACAAGACTGGGCATTGGAGGCGGAACTGTCCCGTGTATGCTGAAGACGTAAAAGCAGGCCGCGTCACTCCTGTTGGTATGTCATCTTTTATTCATATGATTGAGATTAACCATGCAAGTTTCAGAACTTGGGTACTTGATAATGGTTGTGGTTCTCATTTGTGTAATCATTTGCAGGGCCTAAGAAACATCATAACTCTCGAAAAGGGTGATGTGGACCTGCGAGTGGGGAATGGAGTGAAAGTCCTAGACCTATAATTAGACTCCTCTAATTAGTTCGTTAAATTAAATTAACTTAATGATTTAGGATCTAGTTATCATGCATGCAAATATAAAAGCATAAATATAAAGATAAGATGAATTTCCTTACAATGGAAATTTTCGGTCCAATATGGGCACAATAAGAACTCCTTCTTATTGTTCTTGAGCATGAAATTGATAGATGATCCTCCATAAAACAACCTCCAAAGAAGAAGGTCTCCTTCTAGTTGCACCCAAGATTAAACCCAAATAATCTTACCTTATTATTAACTAGATAATAATACTACTAATATTAGTATATTACTACACTAGTAATATGTAGATAATATTAGTTTGCATGTAGGTTTTGAGAGATGTTGAGTTTAGAAAGAGGAGTGAGAATAAGCATAATGAATTCAAGTGATACAAAATTGAACAACAATTGTTCAATATAAAGGCCTTATGGCCGGTCACCATGAGCCATATTGGGCTCTTATTTTGCTTATTTTACTCACATGCAAAAGACTTTGAGTGTTGGTAGTAAATGTAATGATAATTGTGTCATAACAAGTCATTATCATGTGATGGAGTGTGGTAGTAGTAGAGAATGAACACTATTGTTCTCCACTTGAAAGATCCGGCCTCCACATGTGAAATGTGGTCCATTTTGATTTTTGATATTTGTCCTACAAATACTTATAATCATATGCTTAATTATCTTGCATAATTAAGTGTTAATTTGATCAAATAACAATTTTATAACTCAAATTAATAATCAATATACACTCAACTTTTAAGTGATATTTAACCATTATATCAATATATAATGGGTCCCACAATGTCCAGTTAATTTATTTTACAACTCTTTGTAAATATAATTAACTAATTACCTCTACCTCAAAATATATGCATAACCTCAACTAATTTAATGAATTAACGATTAATCATTAAATTAAATCTTATTTAATCGTATTAAAATAAGACGTAAAATTTATTCAGTCAGTTATCGTATAATTGACTAATAAACTTAAGTGGAATGAGTTCGCAACTCAATTTCCAATAAATAACTCTCGTAACTAAACGTACATATCAAATATATGTAATGCTCTAATTAATCTGTATCGTATACAAATAATTAGTATTCTATTTGGGTCTCATCCTATAGGTGTGACCTAAAGGGATCAGTTGATTACCGCCCTCATACGACAATAACGTCAAACTCTAGTCAGCCAAGCGTTACCGATTTACGTTAATCAACTAACGTGGAGTATCAAAATATACTAATCATGCCACGTATATTCCAAATGAGATTTATTATATAAATGCACTATTGTGGAGGACACTACTCCAACATGGAGCAAGAGTAGCTGCCGTTTCAGTGGGAAAATATGTAATCCAACTCCCGAGTAGATTTGAGTTATTTTTAAATAACTGTTACTATGTACACAGTTTATCTAAAAACATTATTTCTGTTTCCGTACTCGATAAGGACGGTTTTTTATTTGTAATAAAGGATAATAGCTGTATTTTCTCTTTTAACGAAATGATTTATGGTAAAGCAGTTTCCATGAATGGGATTTATGTTTTAGATCAAACCACAAATATATTGCATGTGAGTAATAAAAAGGTAAAGGTTGGTGACAAAGATCAAACCTATCTATGGCATTGCCGTATGGGACACATAAATGAAAAACGCGTGAATAAGCTCATTGACAATGGGACTATCTCCCTATTTGACTATGCATCATTTGGCACGTGTGAATTATGTCTCATAGGCAAAATGACTCGAATTTCTTTCAAAGGTGTTGGAATGCGCGCTGCTGACCTATTAGGACTCATACATACTGATGTGTGTGGACCTATGTCAATCAACGCTTGAGATGGCTATAGATATTTTATCACTTTCACGGACGATTTGAGTAGATATGGATATGTCTACTTAATGAAGCACAAAAGTGAGTCCTTTGATAAGTTCAAGGAATACCAGAATAAGGTTGAAAACCAGCTGGGTAGAAAGATTAAAGCACTACGTTCAGATCGTGGTGGCGAATATCTTTCGAATGAGTTTGATCAACACCTTAAAAACTGTGGTGTAGTACTACAGTTAACTCCACCTGGAACACCTCAATTAAATGGTGTGTCCGAACGGAGAAATCGAACATTACTTGATATGGTTCGATCCATGATGAGTCACACGGTAGTGCCTGATTCATTGTGGGGCTATGCTCTTTTGTCAGCTGCTCTTATACTTAACCGAAGTCCGTCTAAAGCTGTTGACAAGACTCCATTTGAAATGTGGAAGGGAACAGTCCCTAACTTGTCCTTTATTCGGGTTTGGGGCTGCGAGGCTTATGTCAAGTGGAGACACGAGGATAAGCTCGGCCCGCGATCGGTCAAGACATACTTTATTGGTTATCCAAAAGGAATGTTTGGTCATTACTTTTATTCGCCTACCGAACAACGTGTTTTTGTTGCGGCTAGTGCGAAGTTTCTAGAGAAAGAATTTCTCGAGAACAAGACGAGTGATAGAACCTTCGATCTGTCGGAGATTCAAGAACCAACAACCGAGCAACCGATGGAGGAAGATGTTCCTTCATCTTCTGCTGCGGTTAATATTCCTGAGGAACCTAGAAGGTCGGGTAGAGTCTCCATACCTCCAGACAGATACATTGGTATGGTCGAGGAGAACGATAGAGACGATGTTTTGCTCCTAGAGAGTAACGAACCCGCTACCTATAAAGGAGCCATGACCTGTTCCGACTCAAAGCTATGGCTTGAGGCCATGCAATCCGAGATGGACTCTATGTATGAGAATGACGTATGGGATCTGGTTGATTTGCCTGATAAGGTTCGACCTCTTAAGTGCAAATGGCTTTACAAGATAAAGCATTCCGTAGGGGGACAACCAGACACCTATAAGGCACGACTAGTGTCAAAAGGTTTCACTCAAGTGCAAGGATTGCATTATGATGAAATCTTTGTACCCGTAGTCATGCTGCATTCCATTCGGATAATCTTAGTGATTGCCGCTTTTCATGACTATGAAATTTGGCAGATGGACGTGAAAACCGCCTTCTTAAACGGTTATTTGGAGGAGGAGTTGTACATGGTACAACCCGTAGGTTTCATTAACCCTAAAAATCCTAAGAAAGTGTGCAAGCTTAAGCGTTCCATTTATGGACTTAAGCAAGCTTCTCGGAGTTGGAATCATCGTTTCGACCAAGTCATAAAAGAGAATGGTTTCACTCGATCGGTTGAAGAACCATGCTTATATGTCAAGTCGTGTGGGAGTAAAATCGTTTTCTTGATATTGTATGTCGATGACATACTCTTGATAGGGAATGATTCCTCTCTTATCTTCGGTTAAGGTATGGTTAAAGAACCATTTCCAGATGAAAGATCTGGGCGAGGCACAACGCATACTGGGAATTCGTATCTATAGAGATAGATCACGACGGATGTTATCACTCAGTCAGGAGTCTTATATAGATAAGATTTTTGAAAGGTTCAGCATGACCAACTCCAAGAAGGGGTATCTTCCAATGACGTCTGGGATGCATTTGAGTAAAGCTCAGGCACCCAAGATATCTGAAGAGGTCGAGCGCATGAGTCGACTTCTTTATGCATCAGCTATAGGATCGATCATGTATGCCATGATATGCACACGCCCAGACGTGGCATATGCTTTGAGTATGACCAGTCGGTACCAAGGCAATCCAGGTGAAACACACTGGATGGCTGTTAAAAATATCCTTAAATACCTACGGAGGACTAAGGACTGGGTATTGACTTATGGAGGAGAGACTAAGCTTTGCGCAATTGGTTACGCAGATGCTAGCTTCCAAACGGATTGGGATGACTCGAAATCTCAGTCTGGATTCGTATTTACTCTTAATGGCGCTGCGGTCAGCTGGAAAAGCTCCAAGCAGAGTGTTATAGCAGATTCTACGACTGAGTCCGAGTACTATGCCGCTTCAGAGGCTGCAAAGGAAGCTATATGGATGCGTCAATTCTTACAAGGACTTGCCATAGTTCCTAGTTCGAATGACCCGATCACCATCTATTGTGATAATAGAGGTGCCATCTTCCAGGCTAAGGAGCCTAAGTCTAGCAAAAAATCTAAACATGTACTTCGGAAGGCTCACATGATCAGAGATTACGTGGAGCAAAAGGAGATAGTGATTGACAAGATTGCTACGGATGATAACATAGCAGATCCTCTCACTAAACCGTTAAGACATGATAAGCATGTAGGGCACGTTACTTCCATGGGAATTAAACGTATTCCTGAGTTGTATTAGCTGTTTGTATGAATTAGATACATCTTTTTCATATACTAATAATAACTTCATCGTATTGTTTTCATATTTTGTTTTTCATGTGGATTGTATGGACAACATTGAACACCACAAAGTGAACTGAATAACATTATATGTGTTTTGGTCCGTAATCGCCTACATGAGCTGATAACTCTGGCTATTATATTGTTAAGTCGATTGATGGTGGGTTCAACGAGCCATAAGTCAAACTGTTGACTGATCGATCACAAATACGAGTTATAAGGATACCTCGTAGGACATTGTAATTCGTGACGACGTTATGGAGTCCTAAATGTTTAACAACATTCGGTGCCAGGTCGTGGATTGGACGTCCATAGTGTTCCTAGAGTCGATTCTTTTGACTATCGACTGTCTCTTGAGATTAAGGCAGTTTTTGGGTGACTTTGGTTTCTTTTTCACGATCGACCGTAACATGAGGCCAAACAGATTTTTACTGGGTCATTTCATACTGTGCTTACATCTGCAGGATTCGAGTTGAGGAAAATATCCAACCCTTTATCAGGTTTTGTTATTTCTCAGGGCCACTCGAGGAGTGGTAACTGAAATGCATGGCCATGCTCGAATAATGATTCGTTTATCAGTTGAGTTACTCTCTAGTCAGGGAAAACCACTCTTGATACTGATCACTTGTAAAATACGACCTTTGTGAATGCGGACTTTGCAAATTGTTTTACATTGAGTGGGAGAAATTTAAGGATATGAGAATCGGTTATCGCACATACACTTGTAAGGACAAGTGGGAGATTGTTGGAGCTAGTGTCCTCCACAGTTAGTGTGATAACAGCTAAGGTTCACAGGGTATACTTTGTATTATAATCAGTTGATTAACGTTTATCGATAACGGTTGGCTTGCTAGATAAGTTTGACGTTATTGTCATACAGATGGCGGTGATCAACTGATCCCTAAAAGTCACACCTAAAAGATGTGTTTGAGAGATGTGATTATTTGAGAAAATAATCATATTGATGCCTTATTAAATGACTAAAAGGTTAGTCGATGTATTTGACTAAAAGGTTAGTCAATGTGATGATACGATTATTTAATAACGATTAAATAACGTTAGCTGGTAATTGAATATAAAATGTTATATTTAATCAATGTATATAATTTTGGTCTAAACTAAATGTAAACTGTTATATTTACGTTGGCGGATATGTATTACACGATATTATTTTAGTGTATTGGTCCGGCATTACTCGGTTTATGTGACGGTCCATTACTAGTGATAATTAGAATACATATTACATTATGATATGATAATTACCTAATATAGGTTGAGAGAAATAAGGAAACAAGATTATTTTTTTTTTCTTCTTTCCTCTGATCTCACGGCTCAAAAAGGGAGAAAATAAGTTTTTCTACTAACCCTAATTTGACTCCAATCTCACGGCCCCAAGGGTGAAAAAGAGGAGAAAAATTCTGATTTTTGAACTCTCTTATTCATCTTCATATTCATCATCAATATACACACAAAATTAGAAGTAATTTTTGGGTATTCGTTCTAGCACGACGAAAGCATTTCTTGAACCATCTTGGGTGCAACGATTAGGAGAATACCTACTTTGGTATTTGTTCTTAGGCCTTTTACTAGGACCAAAGGTTATTTCTTAATCTCTTGTTTTAGATTATGCAATTTCATTTATGACTAGAAATTCATATAGTTATAATTTCATTATAATCCGAAAATTTTAAAGGGAAGTATACCGATATTTCCCACATTACCAACTAAAATTGGCCAAATCTAATTAGCATAAGGTACGTAAAAATCGGTCAAGACTTGTCCTATGAGCTTTGTTTTCAAAAATAGTACGTCAAAACAATGTACATGGACAACTTATCTGGGATTCAAATGCAAAACAATGCAAATTATCATCATCGTTATTCAATTTCACCAAGACTCGACCTAATAAAATGAAAAACATGTTTTTGGATTTTGTAAATTTTTCAATTTTTATGATTTTTTTTTCTTTCACACAACATAAATAAAGACTCTCCCCCAAACCTAAATGTCACAGTGTCCTCAGTGTGACGCTAACAGCATAACAATCACACAACAACCAACAACAGCGACCTAAAGGACACAACTAACAAAGGGAAAGGGGAAATAACTAAAATAAAATACAATAAAAGAAAGTACAAGGATAGATAATACCAGCTGTATAGACATAGCCTCCCCCAAACCAGCTGCAAAATGGGGGCGTAGTGACCAGCTGTCACTACTGGTCATCAGCACCATCATCATCATCATCATCACCCCTCTGAGCAGCACCAGAAGTAGAGGCCCGAAATGGCTCACTAAAACCACCAACCGGAGCATCCGGTCGGATATGAGTGTACCATGATCGACCCAGACAACCATAGTCATGGCTGAACTCCTGGGAAAATTGTTGACGAGTCACCCCATAATTATCGAACATACCACTCTCGTCACGTGGACCTCGGTAGTAGCTCGGCGGAGTCCAACCAGCAGTAGCATTGAGATCAGTCCGCATAAGGTTCTCCTAAAGTCCCCTCATCACCACGTCATTATTAATGCCTTGGCGAATCCTAATCTCCCCTCCAAAGCCGGATCAAATGTATAAGCAGGTGGAGGGTAAGGGTACGGGGTCGGGGTGGGTGTAAAGTGGGGAGTCGGGGTGGTGGTGGCATGAGTAGAAGTTGAAGGAGCGACCCGCCGACGAGGTCGACGGGTCTCGGTCAAGGCAAAAACAAGCTCATGTGGAACCACATAAGAACGAGGGGGAGGGGTAGGTTCAGTCTCAGGATCATGGGTAGGTAACCGCTCCGTAGAAGGGAGACGGTTATCTGTATCGGGAAGAGCTATCCACTGGGACCCTTGTACGCGCCACTGAAATCTAGCGTTACCTAACGCATTAATCCAGCAAAGTGTGTGGCGCAAGTACTCCTCGTCGACCCTAGGGGCATAAATTGGGGTCAATGGTGTGTATCTACGGTCTCCCCCAAACCCAGTAAGTCGCCTAGCCAACCTAGTGACTAAGGCACCACAATCTAAAGAATGTTGGGTGGGGGAATTAACTCTCCAGAAAGCATACCACACCAAACCGACCGGGTGGAAATAAAAATCATTCTCATGTTGAGGGTTGAGGGTAGATGCAAGTAGTAAAACCTCATGAGAATTTAATTTACTGAGGTCCTTCCTAGCAAATAAAATAAGGCTAAAAAACGCAAAAACAACCTTAAACAAGGATGTTGCACATCATTGACAGCCATTGCGTTGACACGCGCATCAGGTAGACCAGTAAAGAGAGTAAAATAATCAACGGCTTGAAAGCCGAAAAGAATAAAACCAAAAGCATCGTCATTACCAAGAGAAAGACCCAAATGGTTAGCTAGTTCAGCATACGACAACACAAAATCCCTATTGAGCAATCGAAAAGACACACGTTTATTTGCCTCGTCCCAATCATAGGAACTGAAAAATTCAAGGGTCAGTGGTCGATACGAAAGTTCATTGAGCGAATATAACCCACCAAACCCAATTCGGTCAAACATATCAAAAATAGCATTACCAAAACCGAGAGCAGTGAGAACGGTGGGGCACACACAACGCGTAGGGTCCATAGGGCGACCCATAAGCGTAGCAAAGTGATCGTGTTGGTCCTGTGTGCTGAAGACGATCCATGGGTAAGTGGGATTACTAGGAATCACTTCTATTTGGGGTTGTCGAACGAGACGGGGTTCTCTACGACGCTTGCTAGTTCCTACTTGTCTAGACATAGCTAATTGAAGTAAATAAAACACACAAACACAACTATATGCTCAAAAGACGGATTTAGCAAATCCTAATTCGAAAAAATCAAATTTTGAGTCTAAAACGCAAGAAAGATAGAGCAATTAGTAATGCAAGAGTGATTAATTACTAAAGAACAAAGCAAGGAAGCAACAAACAATGAATTAGAAGCACAAATTGAAGAAATAAGAAGCCAACCCTAGATTCACGATTTGGGCAAAAGAAGGGAGCAAGAACACCAATTTCTTCACAAATTGCTCTTAAAATAGGTAGAATAATGATTGTTGATGCTAGCTTGATGATGACTTGATGATTTGAAGTTTTTTGAATGAGTTTAGTGAGGGAATATGTGTGAGAGAGAAAGCATAAATGACGAAATAAGGAAGAGGAAGAAAGAAATTGGGGAAAAAACTGACTTCAAGGCAGCGAGACCGGTCTGGACCGGCCGACTCGATCGAGAAAGGGGAGCCTGCTCAATCGAGCAACCTAGAAAATACAGTTTTTGAAGGGCTGCTCGATTGTTGGGCAAATTTGACATGTCTAACTCGATCGAGCAAGTCAGGCCTGCTCGATCGAGCAACCCTCAAATTTCAATTTTTCCTCTTTTTTTTACTTTTGTTCGTTCTTTTTCGTTCTTAAAGCGGCTTCCAATTTTATTTCCTGCAAGCACTCAATAAAATTGTTAGATCGCTCCCTCACCGCACTCAATAAAGCATACTTATATTAACTATCCAAACTAAAACTAATTAAACTATGACATTAATAACTAAGCTAATCGAAATAAAATTTACAAATGAAATACAAGAAAATGCCGGGTTGCCTCCCGGTTAGCGCTGGTTTATATCGGTCCCGCACGACCGTGTTACCTCAAAGTCATGACGATTTATCAAGAGTGAAAAGGTCGACGGCCTCTATCACTCCTATAAATGCTCCATCGTAATAGATCTTCAAGCGTTGACCATTGACTTTGAAAATATCACCCTTGTCGATTTGTAGCATAACCGACCCAAACTTGTTCACCTCGGTAACTGTGAATGGTCCCGACCATCTGGACTTGAGTTTACCTAGAAACAAACGCAAACGGGAGTTAAATAATACTACTTTATCACCAACTTTAAATTCCCGCTGCAAGATATGCTTGTCATGCCACTTCTTTGTCTTCTCCTTGTAAACCCGAGCACTATCATAGGCATGCAATCGAAATTCATCAAGCTCGTTCAATTGCATAAGTCGTTTCTCACCCGCCAGTGAGGGATCCATATTAAGCTCTTTTATGGCCCACATAACGCTATGCTCAAGTTCTACCGGTAAATGGCACGCCTTGCCATAGACTAACCGGTATGGAGAAGCACCGATTGGAGTCTTAAAAGCAGTTCGGTAAGCCCATAAAGTCTCATCGAGCTTACGACTCCAATCCTTCCTAGATTTACTCACGACTTTCTCAAGGATAGACTTAATCTCCCTATTAGAAACCTCTACCTGACCACTTGTCTGCGGATGATAACTTAACCCCCGACGATGTGTAACGCCATATTTCTTCAGTAAAGTGTTAAGATGACGTTCATTAAAATGCTTTCCCCCATCGCTAATGAGAGCATGAGGAACCCCAAATCGTGGGAAAATGATCTTCTGGAACAGTTTAACAACTGCTTTGACATCGCAAGTGGGAGTGGCAATGGCTTCCACCCATTTGGAGACATAGTCGACGGCTACTAGAATATATTGATTACCATGGGAAGATGGGAATGGCCCTTGGTAATTAATACCCTAAACATCGAATATTTCAACTTCCAAAATACTCGTTTGAGGCATCTCATGCCTTTGCGAAATATTACCCGTCCTTTGACATGCGTCACAAGAACGGACAAATGTAGTAGCATCCTTGAGAATAGTCGGCCAGAAAAAACCCGACTGCATTACCTTAGCAAATGTCCTTGAGGGACCATGATGACCGCCATATGAAGAAGAGTGACAATGAGAAAGGATGGTATGTACCTCACCCTCTGGAATACATCGTCGATAAATGCCGTCGGCACATTCCCGGAATAGATAAGGATCATCCCAAAAATACCTCTTGACATCGTGTTGAAACCTCTTCTTTTGCTGATAAGACTGACCCGGAGGCAGAATTCCCCCAACCAAAAAGTTGGCACAATCGGCAAACCATGGAGTCTCCATGGTAATGGCAAGGAGATGATCATCAGCAAACGAATCATCAATGGGGATAGAATCTCCCCCTTCAAACCTTAGACGAGACAAATGATCAGCAACTACATTCTCTGCACCTGACTTATCCCGGATCTCCAAATCAAATTCTTGTAACAACAATATCCAACGAATAAGCCGAGGTTTGGCTTCCTCCTTAGCCAACAAATACTTAAGGGCTGCATGGTCAGTGTAGACTATCACCTTAGAACCCACAAGATAGGCTCTAAACTTATCTAAAGCAAAGACAACCGCAAGTAACTCTTTTTCAGTGGTAGCATAGATAGCTTGCTCATCATCCAGAGTATTACTAGCATAGTAAATTGCATGTAGCACCTTATCCTTCCTTTGCCCCAAAACAGCCCCAACTGCATAATCATTGACATCACACATTATCTCAAACGGCAATGTCCAATCAGGAGACTGGATAATAGGAGCTGAGATTAGAGCTTGTTTAATCATGTCAAAAGACTTAACACACTCATCAATAAACACAAACGGGGCATCCTTATGGAGAAGCTTAGTCAATGGTTGAGCAATCTTTGAAAAATCCTTAATAAAACGGCGATAGAACCCCGCATGACCAAGGAAACTTCTAACACTTTTAACATTTACCGGGTACGGTAATTGCTCAACCACTTCCACTTTAGCTTTATCCACTTGGATGCCTCGTCCAGACACCAAATGACCAAGTACCACCCCTTCAGTTACCATGAAGTGGCACTTTTCCCAGTTTAACACAAGATTGCTTTTCTCACAACGTTGCAAGACCTTAGTCAGATTAGCTAAACAACTATCAAAATCGGTCCCATAAACACTGAAGTCATCCATGAAGACCTCCATAATAGACTCGATATAATCAGAAAAAATAGCCATCATACAACGTTGAAAGGTGGCGGGGGCATTACATAACCCAAAAGGCATTCTTCGGTAAGCAAAGACACCATAAGGGCATGTGAAGGTAGACCTGTACTGTGGGCCGGGCTGCGCCGGGCCGGGCTGGGGGAGGGGGGACCCGAGCCCACAATTCGGGCTGTAACCGGGCTGTGCTACCCGGGCCGGGCTGGTCATATTGAGGCCCTGAACCGGCCCGGTTATGGGGGTGTGAGGCGGGCCGGGCCGGGCTGGACAGGTCATATCAATGTTTTTTTTTTTTTAAATATATAAATTAAGTGATTGTAATATAAATTAAATGATTGTAATATTTAAAGACGTATTCGGTTTAGCCGTTTAATAGTTATTTTTCCCAAATATTTATTTAGTGATTAATAAAGGGGAAAAAAAGAAAAAATAAAAGAAGGGCTTGATCGAAATTAATGTAACTCTTTTAAAACGATATCAAATATTTTGTTTAATTGATATCGTTTTTCAAATTACGTTAATTAGGATGCCTACGTATCTCGAAAGAATCAAAGCCCATGTAGTTCTCCACTTACCTTACTTACCTTACTTACCTTTACGATGTCGGTTGGATGGGTGGTGAATGGTGATCAATCTTCATCGTCTTCTTCGGCCGTTTCGGCAATTGATGAACCACCGGTTGTTGATAATAAATCATCCGTTGTACTATCTTCTTCTTCGTCTTTAATTCCTTGCATTCTTTTTTGTGCTTGATCCCAATCTTTTTTGCACACACACATTTTGACGGTTCTTGAATCCAAACTTGATCTTTTCTCATTAAGAACTCTTCTACCTGCACTAAAAGCCGACTCGGACGCAACGGTGGAAGCGGGTACAACTAGTACATCTCTAGCAACTTTGGATAATATGGGAAATTGTACGGAGTGATTTCTCCACCATGTTAGAATATCGGGTTGTTGCCCAACAACATTACTATGATCAAAGTTTAAATACTCGGTAATAGTATGAGCGGTAGAGGATGATGTAGAACTAGAAGAAGAAGAAGAGCTCGATTTTCTAAAGAGTTTGTTAGCTAAACGGTAATCCAATACGGTGTTGGTTGGCATTTTAGACTTCTTATAAGTAGGTTCACATTGACCACTAAGTTCATTTTCATATAATGCATATAATTGATGAACAATACCAATAGCATAATCAACATCAAGTTGGGTATTATATTCATAACCTAAAGCACCATAATAAAAATCTAAAACATCTTTTAAACCTTTTGCTTTAACACATGGATCAAATAGCAAACCAACACAATAAATAGTGGGAAATTTGGTAAAATAATCTAGCCATTTTGACTTCATTTTAGCAACAACCGGTTTCAAGCAAATAATGTTATCACAATTATTCAATTCATCAACAATAGAACAACATGACAAAATAACACAATGAACATTAGGATCATAAACTTGTGAAAAAACATTTATTGCATCTTTATAAGCTCTTAGCAAATCACACACATGTTTGGCAAGTGTCCACATAGATTCATCAATTAAGACTTCATCATCTTTAGAACCCACATGTTCATTATACAAAGTAGTGATAACATTTTTATAAGCAATAGCATCTTTTAGCATTTTATAAGTCGAATTCCATCTTGTAGGTGTATCTAATGACCATTTTTTAGGCCTTAAGCCCAACTTAGCACACAAATTAATATATTCACGTCTAAAATTCATTCCATTTCTAATCCATTTTTTAGGCCTTAAGCCCAACTTAGCACACAAACGGTTTACCTCCACCGGGAGCCGACGTTGCATAGCCACTCATTGTTGGTTGATTTTTCTTTCCTCCACCGGATTTGTAATTTTTAGCATCTAGCCCATGCTTACTTTCCAAGTGGCGGGCCAAAGTTCCCGTTCCCGTTCCCTTCTTCCATTTATAAGGGATGACCGGCTTCCCCTCTTGAGCACAAACTTTACAAGTACATAAAAAGTTTTTCGGACATTGGCTTGGCTCACCATCTTGAGGTACTTTGTTGTAAAACAACCAAACCCAAGAAATATCGCCTTTCCTACCACCGGTATTTTTGGTAGTCGAACCGGAAGCAACAAAGGTTTGAGGGTCTTGGGTATGTGGTACTTGAGTTGGTAAACATAATAAAAAAAAAAACTAATTAGTAACATACTAACATAATAATAAAAGCTAATTAGTAACATAATAATATAAAGTAGTACAAATTAGAATATCAATTAATAAATATTTAGAATTTTAGAATATGTATCAATTAATTTGATTATATTTTTAATTAATAATATAATCAAATTAATTATAATTTAGTGTATGTAGAAATGAAATTATAAAATTAAAAACATTAAGAAGTAAAAGAATATCAAACTATTTACCCTCAAACATTCTTTCCATTTCCTCTTGATCAATTTCTAGTGGAGTATCAATGTTGATATTTTGAGACATTATGAGTTATGATAGAATTAGAGATATTATGAGAAATTAAAGAGAGAATTGAGACTAATTTATAATTTATAACTTGAGTAGTTGATGATAATAAATTAATAATTATAACTTGAGTATTTTTGAATAATTATAACTTATGTATTTTAGAATAATTAGAAGATTAAGAAGATAGATAAGATTGTGTGAGAAATTAGGTTAAATGAAGTGGGTATTTATAGAACAAATTGGGGGGGAAAACATTTTTTATTTTTGAATTCAAATGACTAGAAAAAAAAAAAAAAAAAAAAAAGCATTAAAGACCAACGGCCGGCCCACATTGAACCGGGCCGGTCTGGGCGGGCCGGGCTCAACCGGTTCACGGGCCAGGGGGAGGGCTGGGAACCGGGGCAGGTTACTCCTTCACCAAACCGGGCCCGGCACGGGTTGGCGGTCGGTTTTTTTTTTTAACCGATGACGCGGGCCGGGCTGAACCGGGCCGGGCTAGCCCGCCATGTTGGTCAGCTCTATGTTAAGGTAGTCTTCTCCTGATCGTCAGGAGGAATGGGGATTTGAAAGAATCCCGAGTAGCCGTCTAGATAACAAAAATATTTATGACACGCTAGACGCTCTAACATTTGGTCAATATAGGGAAGAGGGAAGTGGTCTTTCCTAGTGGCTACATTCAGCCTCCTATAATCAATACACATCCTCCACCCTGTCACTAGTCTAGTAGATATGAGCTCGTTTTTCTCATTAGTGACGACCGTAGTCCCTCCCTTCTTAGGGACTACCTGAACAGGACTGACCCACTTTGAGTCAGAAATAACATATATGATTCCTGCATCTAACAATTTCTGCACCTCTTTTCTAACTACCTCTTGCATAGTGGGGTTCAAACGACGTTGACCCTGCCTACAAAGTTTATGGTCTTCTTCTAAGTGGATACGGTGCATACAAAAGTCAGGACTAATACCTTGTAAATCGTCAATGCTATAACATATAGCCTTTTTGTGCCTTTTTAAAATCACCAACAAAGCAGTAAGTTGGCTTTCAGATAGGTTAGCACTGACAATTACAGGTTTCATCTCATGGGAATCAAGAAAAACATATTTAAGATGAGAGGGGAGGGGTTTAAGTTCAGGTTTCTTTACCTCGATAACTTTAGAGGGGATACCTAAGCTATACACCTTTTGTAACTTGCAATCCTCTCCTGTCAGCAGTTTTTCCATCTCAACTACTTCTTTGCTCCGTGAGCTTCCAGTTTCAGCAGTGCTGGAAATTAAGGCGATCTCCAGAGGATCCCTATTCAAACATAAAGAAAGACAGTCATCAATAGTTAAATCCACAATATCGACTCTATGACATGTATATTCTAACATGAGGTGTTTCATGGCATTATCTAAGTTGAAAGTGATTGTGTGATCCCCCACGGTTAGTGTAAGTCTCCCATTCTTAACATCTATAACCGCCCCCGCAGTATGGAGGAATGGTCGTCCCAAGATGATAGGAATTTGGGTGTCCTCAGCCATATCTAAGACAACAAAGTCAACTGGTATGAAAAACTTCCCTACTCTAACCGGTACGTCTTCTCCCCAAAGGGTGTTTAATAGAACGGTCGGCCATTTGTAAGGTCATGGTTGTAACAGTAAGTTGACCCATATTAAGCTTTTTGCATATAGAAAATGGCATAACACTAACACTAGCCCCTAGATCACAAAGGGCTTTATCTATGGCTAAGCAACCTATATTACAAGGAATAGAAAAACTCCCTGGATCCTTTAGCTTATGTGGTGATCTGGATTGCAATACAGCACTGCATTCCTCAGTAAATGCAACCGTCTCCACTTCGTTAAAGGACCGCTTCCTTGTCAATATATCCTTCATAAACTTTGCATAAGCCGGCACTTGAGTAATCAACTCAGTAAAAGGTACACTTACTTGCAAATTCTTGACCACCTCCATAAACCTCCCAAACTGTTTATCAAGGTTGGATTTATGTTGGCGGTGTGGAAAGGGAAGTGCAATGGCAATTGGCTCGGCTTCCTTTGCTTTTGAAGGTGAATTAGAAGACTTACCATCCTGATCAGGGGTTGCTCGATCGAGTTTTTCAGAACAGTAACTTTCAGAAACTTCTCGAGCAGAATTTTCGGAAATTTTCTGGGTTGCTCGATCGAGCAAGGGGGTGTCGCTCGATCGAGCAACCCCTTTTTCAGCCCCTTTTTCGCTGTTTTTCGAACTTTGACCAGCAACTTCCATACTTTCATCGGTTTCATCCCCTATCATTTCCGGGCCTTTGTAATGGGTCCCACTCCTCAAAGTGATAGCATTGGCTTGTTCATGTGGAGGGTGTCCTTGAGGAGAAAGATTAACCGGTTGTTTATGTGGATTTTGAATTGCCAATTGGGCAATTTGAGTATCAACCATCTTGTTATGAGCTATCAATTGTGAGATCTGAGCATCTTGCTTTTGTTGTATCATAAGACTTTGCTGCAACATGGCTTTTAATTCCGCCATATCATTACTTTGAGGTGGTGGAGGTGGAGGTTGTTGAAAGTTTTGGCCTCCTTGATTGGAACAATTATAATTACCTTGGGAATTGCGATTCTGAGGAATCACATAAGAGGAACCTTGTTGCTGAGGTGGCAGTAGGGTAGGATTAAGAACATTCTGACTTCGGTAGGAGAAATTGGGATGCTCTTTCGTCCTTTCATTGTAGAAGTTAGAGTAAGGTGTACCTTGCTTAAACGATTGAAAGGCAAGTACTTGCTCAACCGTACTCATACACTCAACTGCATTATGCCCCATAGTACCACATCTTTCACAGGTTGGCTCTTTATGAACCATGGAATGAACCGTTTGTTTATTTTCCAAGAACTTTGAAGTTTGTAACTCGGCAATTTTGGCAGTTAATGCCTCCAACTGAGCTGCAACTGCATTATCCGAACCTCCTCTCCTCGCATTACCCCTAGGATTACCATACTCAGCAGTGTGAGTGGCTATCTCATCAATCAAATTCCAAGCATTAGCATCAGTACTGTTATTTTGGAATCTCCCATTAGCAGCATAATCTAGCAATGCTCTCTGATCATCATATAACCCGTTGTAAAATTGGTTGTATAGGAACCAAGTATCAAAACCATGATGTGGAACAGACTTGACAAGCTTTTTGAAGCGAACCCAGGCCTCATTAAAGTTCTCAGTGGGACTTTGTTTGAAACTTGTGATTTGACTTCGAATGGCATTGGTTTTCTGTGGCGAAAAATATCTTTTGTAGAATGCAAGAGCCAAAGAATTCAAATCGGTGATGTCAAGTGCATCCACATCTAACTCACCCAACCAATCTTTTGCCCCGTCTCGTAACGAAAAGGGAAATAATACCAACTTGATCTGATCTTGTGTCACCCCACCCGTTAAAGAAATAGAGCAACAATAGTTGGTGAATTTCTCCATATGCTTAGCAGGATCCTCAGTGGGGCTTCCTCCAAACATGTTTTGCTCCACCAAAGAGATATAAGATGCACGAATCTCAAAGGTGCCATTACCCGTAGTAGAGAGTTTGAATCCCTTGGGAATAGATGCAACGATAGGCTCCGAATGGCTGGCTAGAGTAGGCATGGTTGTAGTGTGTGCAGAAATATGTGTATCCTCTTCTAAGGATGGTTTTTATGCGACGAATTCGGCGTAAACTGTTTCAAGCGTACTCAAGTCTTCCGCTTCTTGAATTTCCTTCCAAAAGTTTCGTCTAGCTCGGAGAGTCTACTCTGGTTCGGAATCGTAGGGTACGAGATCGGACCTAGAACACCTGGGCATAATCGAAAACTAAAGAAAAGAATGAGAACTGTCTCAAGGAACTTAGGTTCCCTGAGACGAAAAAAGACAAACTAAGTAGAAACAAACAGAAAATTGTTGCCTCCTCGGCAACGGCGCCAAATTTGATAAGGTTAAAGTCGCGTCACCTTAATCAAAGTAAACCTAAATCACTACTAACAAATAGTCAGCGGTAAGCAAGGTATCGAATCCACAGGGAGGCGGTAGTATTCTAATCTGTTAAACTAGGTTTGTCTCTAAAGTAACAATTCGGGGTTTTGAGATTGGTTTTCTAAACTAATAACAAACAATAACAATAACTAAAGCAAACAATAACAACTAATAATAACAATAAGAATAAAAGATTGAAATCAATGAGATTAAAAGTCTAGGGTCTCAGGTTCACTAGGATTATTGTTCAGGGATAAGAGTGTAATCAACTATCATGCTATAAAGTTATCTAAGGTCACAAGATCGGTCGATTCAATTATGCCCTTTAGATCTAAAATTCAACATGCGGCGGCTATCATTAAACGAGTTCTATTCAATTATCGTAGCCTATCTTAGTCTTAACCCGGTCGGTGTCAATCCTAATTCGCGAGACTAGTTAATTAATCCTGGCCAGTAATCAAACAACTATAATTAAAACGATAATCAAACGATAACCATGCAATTGCAATTCAATTAATTATTCTACCCCTTCTAACAATCCTAGATCCAACTTCAACCCTAGAAAGGAATTTAGCTACTCATAACAATATAAATAACAACAATAATAATTAAAGTAAACATGCTTGACAACAATGAAAGGAACAACAAAGAATAATTAAGAACTATAGGTAATTAAATTGAATAACAAAGAAAGATTGAAGAATACCGATTACAAGTTAAACTAAAGACAATCGTCTTGATGAATAAAATCCAGAGGCAAAGCAAAGAAAACTAGGTTTCTAATATTAAAGCATAGCTAATTATGACAGACGAGCTTTCTTTTTATAACAAAAATCTAATTAATTAGGTTAAATTTTAGGAAAATATGAAAAGCCGTCGAAAAACCAGGTTGCTCGATCGAGCAAAGTGAATCTGCTCGATCGAGCAACATTCACCACGACTCGACCGAGCAAGGACCTTCTGCTCGGTCGAGCATCCTTCATTTTGGCTCGTTTCTTCGATTTCCTTCATTTATTCTCTTTCGTTCTCGATTTTCGTGCCTAACCTTCTACGATCCGACTCCGCCATGCTTCATATCTACTCAAAAAGCTCCAAATGCATCCAATCTGCATTAAAACATAATAGAAGCGGCAGAATCGATATTCTAGCTAAAATAGCATAGAAATAAGCAAGGAAAGACAATAAATCGAGTTATATGTATCTAAGGGAAGCATAAAATATGTGTATAAATAATGATCATCATTATACTCTTATAATCATTATCCTATTATCACTGTCAATTTCCCCCAATTTCTATTACCATAACAATAATCTAATCAATATTATCTAACATAGCATAATTAATCTCATCTTTAGAATCAATCTAATAAACATATTCAATCTTGTAACACAAAAGCATTTAGCAAGACATTCCTACTTAAATAATATTGTTTCCATCTCAGTTGCATGAGGTAGTACTTATCAAAATATAACAAACGAGAGCACTTTAATTTAAATAGCTCAATCAAAATTACATAATCAAAGACCGCCTTACAAATCAACTGTCAAACTATAACTGAATAATACATAAGCGGAAGACTTTATTTGAATAACTGAATGATGAATCTAATGGTGATGACTCATCTACAGTCTCATTTGACTCGTCCCAAATGCCCATCCAATCAAGCAAGGGTACGTCACGCTTATTGCAAACCTGTATGACTCACTGCTTACCAAATGGTCGGAAACTACCAAGAGGATCACCATAGAAGTTTTAAAAATAAGAATAAGAAAAAGAAAGCACGAACGGTCAACCAAGGGTTGAGTATAGTATTATTCTACGCAATAAATATAAGCATAAGCAACAATGATAAATAATACTCCGAACACCTGACGACCTCCTTATTCAACAGATTTGCGGTATAGAAAATTTGTCTCTAGTTTTTTTATGGAAAAAAATTAATTGACCTTGGATGATAAAGAGTTTGTATCTCAAAAATATTTTGATGACTTTTCTCTCTACTTATATATTATTTTGTTTGGGTTGAAACTATTATTTTGTGAAAATATTTGTAGCAACTACAAATAATTTGCTCGTAGGTATTATATTAAGTTATATTAATTTGATTAACTATGATTAGGGTCAATATATTTGATTAATTATATTAGGGTGGTGAGCTAGTGTAGAGCCCTCACTTGTGGTCGTCGTTACATAGGAGTTTGGAGGTGGTGTTGTGGTGATGAGTCGGGTTTTACGTGTTTGGAGAAGTATTGAAAGTGATTGGTAGGCTAATGCTATCTAAATCCGTTGTTTTACGCAAATTCTCATTTCAGACGGGATGACTTGTCTGAAAATTTCAAGACGGGTTAAGCCCCCTAACAAGAAAGCAAGTGGGGCAAGTCACTTGCTTTCTTGTGACTACTTGTAGGCCTGGCAAATAGGTCAATCGCTTGGGTTTGGGTCGGGCCAATTCGGGTCTATCATATTATCGGGTTAGCTCGAGTCGGGTCGGGTTGTTTCGGGTTTCAGGTGATTTTCGGGTAAGTTGATCGGGTCAGTTTCGGGTCAACGGGTCGGGTTATTTCAGGTCTGGGTCATTTTCGGGTCAATAATTAAGAAAAAAAAAAGGTGCATATAGCCATTTCAAGTCTTTTTTTGTTCAGTTAGAGTTATATTTTTTCGGGTCATTTTCGGATCGGGTCAGTTTCGGGTCGACGCACTTCGGGTCAAGTTCGGGTCGGGTCGGGTTAATTCAGGTTATATTCGGGTTTTGCAACTCGGATTAGTTTTGGGTCTCGGGTCAGCCTCTTCGGGTCGGGTTACTTTTGCCAGGTCTACTTGTGAGGGAGCTTGACCCGTCTAAAACATTTGGACGGATTACCCCGTCTTAAACAAAACATGTTGCTTATTTTATGGTACTCTCTCCATTTCAAATATACTCTACATTTTATTTTGGTTGAAATTTAGAAAAAGGCTAATAAAATGGCGAAGGATGTGATTTATTTTGCGGAAAATTCACGTGATACCCCTAAACTTTGTCATTTTTAAAGGTGGCAATCGGGTCAATCAGGTCGGTTATGGGTCGGGTTTAGGCAGTTCGGGTCATGTCGGGCTCGGGTTTGGTCGGGTCAAAATGCTTATTCAGGTCGAGTCGGGTTCGGGTTGGTTCGCTTACGAGTCAGGTTAATCAGGTCAATAACTACAACAAGTCGGTTCAGTTTCGGATCGGTTGACCAATGAGTCGGGATATATCAGGTCAATATGCTTGATCAGGTCGAGACCGGTTTGGTTTCGGGTTACTGATGGGTCGAGTATTTTATATTGTCGTCTTAAATTTGAAAATTAATCGGGTCAATGGTCGGGGCGTTCTGTTAAAAGATCACTTTTAAACTTATGAATTATAATATTGGATTAGAGGAACTCGATACAAAAGATATTTGTAAAATATAAGAGTATAACACTATAAAAGTTGATGATTGTATAATTTCATTGAACAGTTATGTTGCTCGACCTCGGTTATAAGTATATGACATGAGTGCCTATCCAGTGTCGAATTCGCCTATATTATGGACAAAAAATAATGTTTTTGGTCTAAATTAATCAGTTGTTTATGTAGTTCATAGTTTTGAACATTTGACATATGAAGTATTGCAAGGAACTAAATGAATTACTTATGAAATGGATTTTATTTATTATCTTGACGGTGATCCTACATATTTAATTTTGAATAGGCTATATTAGAATGGTGTATTTGAGGTTTGGATTTTAAGATCATAATTAATAACCGAGGTCGGACTGAATGGTCATAACTCATAACTCTTTCTTCCCTTTATTGTTTTCAATGGAGCCAATAAACACTCTTTTTCTCACAAAGAGTTAATTTAAAATTTTCTACATATATCACTTGCAAAATAATTATTAATAAGTTTAACTAGAAATATAGAATACTAAATTTACAACTGACTATTTATTTTAAGATTACACTTTGTTTTGAAAAATAAAATGAGCGATAATTTTTTATATCAAATTTATTAACAAAAAAAATAAACTATAAAAGAATTTAGATTCTTAAAAAAGATTATTTGGCTATGAGTCGGATCGAGTTTAATCGGGTTACATGTCAGTTCAGTTCGGTCAGGTTTGTGGGTGAATCGGGTTTCGGGTCGGGTTGAGTCACAAGTCGGTTCGGGTCATATCATTTCAGGTTCTATCGGTTTATCGGTTAACCTTCGGGTCGATTCAAGTCGGTTTCAGTTCAGCAAATTTACGGGTTCTATCAGGTCGGTTTTCGGATAAGTCAGGTCGGTTCTTCGGGTCGGGTCACCTTTTGCCAGCTCTAATCATTTTGCACGTGGTAGACAATTTTTTAAGTTTGTGAACATAGTAACCTTGAGATTTGATTTTCGAGTATGACGTGCTCTTTTTATCGTTCTTAAATTTTTTCAAATGAGCATATATCGTAGACCAAAAATCGGAATTTGCCAAACAAAAATTTAATATTCATTAACTTGATCAAACAAAAAATGGTCATTTGGAAATTTAAGATTGAAGTTAAAGACGATTTTAGGTTTTCGCGAGAAAAAAAACCTTAGAAAACGTCAGTCGGCAAGTTTTTTACTCAAATCGTAGATTATGACAAGAAAATGTTTGTAGGACAAAAAAATGGTCAAATCTGAATTTCGGTGCAAGGGTTATGCTTAATTGAAGTTTTTTAAAGCGACGAAAAGGAAATGTGCATAAAAATAAAACGTGAAGGTGACATGTCCACAAACTTAAAATAGTGGGTACCATGTGCAAAGTGACAAAGTTTAGGAGTGCGTAGTTTTATTTTTGATGTCAAATGAGCCACAAAGGTGTTACAATTAATAATAATAATAATAGAAGAACGAAGAATTGAACTTAAAAGTAATATTCACTATATCTTCACCTTAACCGCTAAGCAAAGACATCTTCAGTATAGGTCTTAGCGTAGTGGTAAGTGGTTACATGATAGTTCATGATTATATATACGGAATCTTATGGAACAAATATGTCTTAGCATAGAGTTTGGGATGGAGACCGTGTGAATAATATGGCCACAATTCAGCCCTGATCTTGAGCAGTACTAATTCTCAGTTAACATTTTCATATACGGCTCCTTAATAAAACCCACAAAAAATTCATGCCTAGCTCCTACAATTGCTCAGTGCGTGCTATCACTACTACAAAAAATCGTGAAACGGGCTCAATCCCTACTTCAGTAACGATTTGAGGGCTGAAAGCCGAAATAAAATCTACACGTATAGAAATGAACAGAATGCTGCACATCAATCATGTCGCCAGTGCCCCGTTTCGAGCTGTAATGGCCGTGGCAAAGTCGGAGACCACTTAGTGTAATCACCGTCCATGTCATATGTAAGAAAATCTGTGGTAACCAAGAACATGTATATTAGCATCTGGCGCACCACAAGAATCATACTCAATCTTTTGTTCTAGACTGAGTTCTTCAAATTGACATGAACTAGCTAATAAAGTATTAAGTATTTCACATTCAATTTTAAGCAGCAGTCTCGAGCAGGTCAAAACATTCCCACAAGAATTTATGCGAAGTTAGAAAACCAATCCCAAAAATCTACCAAGGTGAATGGCAAAACTCTCATATTCCCAACGAAAACATCAGTAAGTCTTGTTTCGGGTCATTTTTGTCTGAAACAATAAGACGGGTTTTTGAGACCATTTTACAGCAAAATGTGACCACTTGTGGAAAACAAGCTACCATAAGCTGTTACACTAGCTGAACCATTATGGTCATACTTGAAAAAGTCTCAAAACCCCATCTTATTGTTTTATTCGGAGTTGTCTGCCTGAAACAGAAATCTGTATATATTTGTTCCAGTTGTTTACATTTAGCTTATTAACATGTGCCCTTAGGGCACACGTTAGAAAAATCGAACATATATTTGTTCCATCCGATTTATATATGTTCTCATTTCATTTTAGTCCATCCCAAAATAATTGGCCTCTTTCTATATCTAGTAAAATAAAAAAGATGAACTTTCCATACTAGTCTCAATTGAGTACAGTAATACTAGCCTCTTTCTATATCTAGTAAAATAAAGGAAGGACATATAGAGTACTATAGTAGCAATAAATTTGAAGTCACAGCTATGGCTCAAGCTACTGCTCCAGACTCTAAGTCTCTCGATACAAATGCGATGAGAGTATTTCCTAATTTCACTGATAAAGAGGTCGAGAAAGTATTTCATCAGTTTTTCAACAGCAGAAATTAACATAGCTTATAAATGAAATAATATACCTGATTTTGAGACAAAAGTTCACGAACGAGCGATAAGAAGTGTACCTGAAATGCCTACTTTAGCCTCTACAAATCACCATCAGCATTCCCTACACCTTCTTGATTAGCATGGGCAAATCTAAAATTGGCAAAAGCATATGACACGGCAACAAGGACAAAAACACCGACGACCATTGAAAAAAGCTGAAAGTTTGCCAGCAATTCTCCTCTGATTTGGTTATCTGCTGAGCGGCAAGCAATCTCATTTCCATTGAGTTGACAACCATCTGGCATCATAGAGCCGTAAAGGGTAAAGGCAGTCTGATAGAACCAAAGTCCTTGAAGAGCAATTGCCATGCTATTAGATAAGTCTATAGGGAAACTTGAGGGAATAAGAGCACCGAGAACACTAGTTAGGACGCACAGGCCTATCAAGAGAACAAGGATATAGTGGTAATAGCCTTCGAGGCCTTTATGATTTGTTGAGTGGAAATAAAATAGCAGGTATTCTGAGGAGAATGCTGTGGCACCGACCAAACAAAGAGCTCCATCGGGCAAGGGAAGTAAGCTGAAAACCGAACATGAAAAACCATAAGCACAACATTTTTAATGATCTCTGATTAGTAGTAAATACGTAGTAGTATGTTAGTTCGATTCTTCATAGTATCTCAAGCACTCGTTTCTGACACACTACCATATGTTGAAGGGATTTTGTTTTGTCTTGGAGGCGGAAAATAAATGAAATAAGATAGATTAACAAATTAAACGTCTTATTAATCAATTACCAATTTCTAAGATAGATTAACAAATTAAAGAAGCTTTCTCTATATACCCTTGCATGGTTCTCCTTTTTTCTCCAGGAACAAAACCACGAAAGCCAAAAGGGAACTCAATTTTAGAATAAGAAAAATCTTATAAAAAGAAACCAAGCTAAATACAAGTCAATTATATCTAAAAAAGTTTATAAAACTAAGCTATTTCCTTTAACGTTCTACATTGATCTCAAATTCCTGCAATATTAAATTGTATTTAATAATATGTTCTTAATTTTGAGGCTTATATTGGTTCTGTCAGATACCCACCCACACGTTGCAAAATCTTCTTGCACATATAATGCCAATAACAGCAGAAAAATGTGAAGCATATCAAGGCGCTATAGCACTCTAAATTCTAATAGACCAATTTTCCATCTTTTGGTCCATTTGTACACGGAACAAAGAAGAGAGAAGTATCAAAACTGTAATTACAACTTTCACGATATAACTTAGTGGCTGAGGACGATAAGTATCTCACTAACTACACTAAGAATATAGGAGCATATCACACGAAACTACTATGCAGCAACCATCATTACTTTAATATCGTCAGTGAATGAGATAAGGTACCTACTATCTAGGTCAAATACTTCCCTACACATGGATGGCCTAACAACAGATATATAGAGCTTTCACATACGAAAGGAGCATGTCCAAGGCAACACTTTGCACTAATGTTTGTGATGAAATCTGTCCAAAACACGGCTCTTTCCACCTCCATTTCTTAAACGCTTCTCCAACCGATTCACAAAGACTTCCAAAGTAACGTTTTCCTTTCGCGCTGATTGTCACAGTCACTTACCATTTCCCTTTTCGGTTAATCTTTCAGTTACAAAGGACCATATTGCTCATTCGCCCATCTGTACTTTTGTTACCAATCTTATCATCTATTATTGTTTTTCTTAATTGTTATTCGAAAAAATAATAAATGTTTCTAAATAGGAAGGATTACATCCTTTCTAGATATGTCCCACTTAGATGTCCACCTTCTTATTAAAGTCCACACTAATGTGATAACTTTTATCACCAGCTTCCGCACATAAAACTATAAAAGTTGGACATATATAGTGGATATCTAACTTATTATTACGCACAATGTTTATGTAATCCTAACCAAATCTAAAGTCTTTCTATAATAAGAAGCATCAAATTCACTCCAACTTTCTTCCTATAATCCCCTTTGTTAGTGAAAAACTACAAATTTTTGATGATAATCCACTTCATCGTTATTGACTAATTTTTGATGATGCATACATCACAGTATTACATTACAAACACACGAGTGTCATATTACTTTCTTTTAAGGGGTGGGAAAGCTTGGTAAAGAGAATTCAGATTCGTCACTAACTTTTTTGAGTAATCACCTTTTTTGAGTGCTTTTAGAGCCATTCTTAAAATAGTACTTCAAAGATTTATCATGCTCAAATTATTGATATTTCATGTTTAAGTTCATCATAATTCCTTTTCCACATAAAAGCATTTGCTTTACGGAAAGAACGAGTTACTAAAGACAAAAGGAAAGCTCTAACCAGAAGTAAGGTTAAGCTATGAATTACGAACTTCCCAAAAGTTGCACACTAATTTCAGCTTTGAAAGGAACTAGTCAATCCGATCAACGACCATACCATACCAAATTCTTCTATAACACAACAATTAAAAGATGTTTCATGGTAATAAACAAAGGAAGGCAAACCAACCTGGTTTCCACCGAGACGAGAGCAACGAGGCCATAGATGAAGAACATGATGAGCATTCCAGAGTGTTCAAAGTTGTTCATATGACTCGGATTCAAGATCCCATTTACAAAGTACTTGAGATGAGGAGCATATACAAGCTCTATGCACAAATCAATAAAAGCACCAATCACCACCATATACAACTCCAAGTACCTAAGCCTTCCACCGAATCCCGGTACCGGATTCCATGTCCGGACCCGAAAAGTCTTTGGACTCGTAACATATCTATACACACTACACCACATATGCCATAATCCCACCATCAGAAACAATGTACCTGGAACTACATGACCTTTAAATGATCCCATCTCTTCACAATTCCAAGTTTTTCCTTAATGGGTATCACTAAACTCTTTCATCAAACCCTTATATGCCTTTCTTAGACCCTTTATACCATCAAAATCACCAATAATTTCCAACCTGCTAACATTCAAGAAACCACGCAATTCATGTCAATTTTTCTATCTTTTCAGAATCATATTCTATACCTTTTTAAAAAGGGTATGTCTTGCTTAAGACCGTCTTTTTATTACCTTATTTAAATCGGCTGTGAGTGCCGTTTTTAACTTTGTAAACATCATAGAATCATAAAGTTCCATTCTTTTTACAACAACAAGTCAGAGTTGGATACAACTAAGAGTCAAAATTGATGGGTTTGAACTTTCAAAGTCTACAGATTACAATTATATTTACAAATAATACAGTAAGCTAACACAATCATACACATTAATCTTTCGAACCAACTAATTAAAACTAGACAATGCATTCAATTTTAGTTATGTACTACTAATAATGTAAATGACCCAGAAATATATTGAAGCAAGAAACAGCTAAATACATACATAAATAGTTATAAGGCTAAATAAATACTTCCCCGTCTCAATCATTTGTTTAGCTATGATTAAAATATCGCTTGCACAGAATATAAAAAAGGTTCACAAAAGATTGTACTTACTCTTGAACGAATGAATGAATAAATGATGGGTGATATGATGATAAAAGAAGGATCTAAAAAAGTAAGTTATGATGCCCAGAAAAGGCAAGGAAATCCAAGAGTTGTTTAGGAGATTAACTCAAGAAAGGAAAAGAAAAAAAAAAAGAGCTACAAAATGTGATATAAAGGGTTGGGTTTCCTGAGAAAGAGAAGACAAATTGGACCGCTTTAAAATACAAGTTGTCGTTGTAGATGAACATATCCGTCAACAATTATAAATGACTAAATGAGTGAGTCAGATCCTTCTCACAAAAAGAGTAAATGGGAAATTAAGTTATTTTTCTCTTGGCTTCTCGCTTACATTTTTTAAGAGAGATTGACTCGGCTACTATTCTAAACAAATATGTCTATCTACAATAAGACCAACTGGCTTTAAAATCATAACGAAATCATTATTTTGTTTTGTAATGCTTCCTTGTTACTTCGTTGTTTACTATGCCGGCCTTGGTTATCTGTCATCATATCATGTGAATATATGGTTGATAATTTATAGGCGTTGACTTTATACTAACATTGTTTATCTTCTTTTAGTTTAACCATGATTGCATCTTACGTACAATTTGTAATTTAAGATTCACATTATCCATTTTAAACTTAAGATGAGTCAAATAGATACCAAATCACCCTACTTACTGTCTAGTAAAAAGTAAAAAATTTCACCGTTCGATAGAATTTGACCCGTCTTAAATTTATCATATCATGGATAATGTTCATCTTAAGCAAAACTTATTATATCTTACCGAGTAATTTATATGAGTATGGATTTCATTGGTGTACACTTATACCACACGTTCCAAAAGCTATACATGTTGTAGATACCTGTATTTGTCGATACTGACATTTACAAGACTCCGACCAACACCCGATGATGATAGGACACATGTAATTTCACTGACAGTATTCAGTCGAAAAGTTTGTTCTCTATGATGTAAATCGGAACGCTTTGACGGTTTTACTAATTTGAAATGGATTATTTTAAGTTAGTCAAATGTATTATTAATCTAAATGAAATTAAAATTATTTGAAATGAGTTTGTTTGAAATAAATGAAATTTTTGGAAATTTAAATGAAATTTAATTTTTTTTAAATGAGTTTTTTTTTGTTAAAATGTAAGTATATTGAGAATCGTCAAAATAGTGTGCTCGATCCGAGAATCGAGTTACAAATCAGAAAACGAGTTGGGCTTATAAAGTTGGGCCAACCCCACTCAACACCGAAGTCCATCAATTTTAAACGGAATTACTTTTTCACATACGGATTTTACTCTTTCACATACATTTTTTCATTAACTTCCCACCTCATACCCTTTTCCTAAACCTAGTCAAATCAAAGGTTATACGGAGTATATTACGTTTTTCCTAACATCGAATCTAATGGCTAAAAATTTGAATAATAGATCATAATTCTCCTAACGAGTTAATTAATTTTATTGCTTAGCAATTAGTAATATGTTTTGTTCAAATTATTAGGGTTTGTTTATTGTTTATTAGTGAAATTAATTGTGAACGAATTCATCAACTGTTATCAATGAAGGGGGGAGTTTATATTTGATTGGGGGAACAATTTTCAAATCAGAACCAAAACACAACTAACTTAAAGAACTTGGCTAGTTGGCTGCACTGTTGGAAAACGGATTAGTATGACACCAAAAGATAGAATTTCAATTGCACAGGAAAAAAATGTATTAGGACACAAGCTGCACCATAATTAATTTCCCTCTGCCGACAGATAGAAAATCTTCATCAAGCTTTGATAATCGCTTAAGACATCCAATCAAATAATTGTGAAACCCAGTGTTGGTGGTAGCCGTGGAGGGTTGGGGAAGGGAGGGCCGGGGATGGGTCGTCAAATCAGTGGGACGGTGGTGGTAGTGGTGGTCGGAACAGAGAAGGGGGAGTGTCGGGGAGAGGTCGGCGGTGGCGGTAGCCGACGAAGGACAGCCCAGGTAGGTCGGAGCTGTGTCTGCCGACGACCGGAGCAAGTTGTGTTGGTGGTGAAGTGAGATGAGGGAAGCGAAAAGATCAATTGGGTAAGACAATGAAAAATTAACAAGGTTATAATTGTAAAAGACGTATGTGAAAGAGTAAAATCCGTATGTGAAAAAGCACGTCCCATTTTAAAACAACAAAAATCAACAAAATACAGATACACCCTATCTAATTGTCATCCACTCATCTCTCCTCAAATCTTCATTTGCTTATCTATCATCAGATTCTCGCAACTATGGCCTCCATCCATTTCCGATCTTTCTCTGCTGCTCTATAGTTCCCCTTACCTCTGATCTTCATGCTGAAGTCATTGATAATCAGTTTGGTAACTATCTCAGGTCTCATAATGCTATTCTCAATCTTACTGTGGTTCCTTTGCTTCCAGATGTGGTATCTGCATGCGTTGATGATGGCATCTATCAAGCAGCGTTTCAGTTTTGTTCCACGACGACGCTTTCTCCAAAGCTCGATCTCTACAGTAGGTAATCAGACTCTGAACTAGGTACTAACTTGATTCATTACATTCCTGCTATAATCACATTGAAAGAAGAGGTGGTCTCTAGTTTCTTCTCCATTATTACACAGATAACAGTTATTATCAGTAGTAACCCCTAACTTGAAAAGTTTTTCCATTGAGTTGAGATTATTGTGATGGTACAACCATGCAAATATGGCATGTTTCGGGATAGTCCAATTTGACCAAATCCCTCTTGCCCAACCCACTTTTGGGTTATGGGATATGATAAAATCATACCCCTTGGCAATGTTGTATTCAGCCCCGACCCGATTACTCCAGATCTGGTGATTATAAGCATCAATAAGCTCATTCTTAACTTTACATATTCTTTTCCAGTACCAGCCAGTATCTGGGGGTGTCTTGTACTCCATCCAGTCTTGGCCTTTCAGGTAAATATGTTGAACCCATCTGACCCAGAGTTTGTCAGGTTTAGTATAAAGCCACCAGACAAGCTTGCAATGGTAGCTTTGTTTTAGACTGCATCATTTTTAAGCCCTAAACCACCTTCATTTTTTGGTTTACAAGATTTGTCCCAGGAGACTAGAGGAGTTCTCATGTAGTCCGCACCCCCATCCAAGAAAAAATTCCTACATGTCGACTCAATTTTGTTAATAATGCTTTATGGCAGAACGAAAATGCAAGCCCAATAATTGTGAAAAGTTTTTAACACTGTCTTAATCAGGACAAGTCTCCCTGCATAGGAGAACTTCCTGGACCCATAGCCCCTAATTTTGTCAATAATCTTCTCAACCAGAGATTTGCAGTCTTGTTCTGATAATCTGGTAGGCTTAATTGGAACTCCTAAGCATCTGAATGGGAGCTTGCCTTTAATCAGGTCAGAGATTTGCATTATGTTAGTTTTGACCCCATCTTTGACACCATTAAATTAGGCATTGGACTTACCGTTGCTCATTTTCAGTCCCGAGGTGTTGGAAAAAGTAGAAAAGGTCCTTAAGGACACCATCATAGACTGAATATCTCCTTTACTGAACATAAGGAGATCATCAACAAACATAAGGTGGGTGAGCTTCATTGACTTGCAGAGGGGATGATATTTAAAATCATAATGTTCAGTTGTATATGTGAGAAGCCTAGAAAGGTACTTCATACAAATGGTGAATAAGAGGGGATATAAGGGATCCCCCTGTCTCAGTCCCCTCAGACCTTTAAAGAACCCAAACAGGTTCCCATTCAGATTAATTGAGTAACTAGGAGTAGTCACACATTGCATGATCCAGACTCTAAATTGATTTGGAACCTTGAGAGCTATGAGCATTTTGATCTAAAAAACCCTACTCAATAGTATCATATGTCTTATGGAGGTCCATTTTAAATAAGCATCTAGGGGAGACACTCCCCTTAGAGTACAGTCTGATAAGATCCTGACAAATAAAAATGTTCTCCATAATGCTCGCTTCTTCCCTGAATGAATCCCCCTTGAGTTGGAGAAATAATATCAGGTAAGATCTTACCTAGTCTGTTCCACATTATCTTTGAAATGCATTTATAGATGGCGTTACAACAAGCTGTGGGTCTGTATTACAAGACAGACTGAGGTGTCTCAACTTTAGGGATCAGACTAATTGTTATAGCATTAATTTGCTTCAGCAGAGAGCCAGATTTGAAAAAATCGAGAATAGCTTCAGTGACCTCTTCCCCTACAACCTCCTAGTTATCTTTGAAGAATTTGCTGGAATAACCATCAGGACCTGGGGCTTTGTCATTAGGAATTTTCCACGCACATTGTTTATCTAATCTCCTCTTTTGTTACAAGTTCCAGAAGCATATCTCCGTGTTGATCATTGCAGGTGGGACCATTCAAGACAATTCAACATTTACATTAGTGGTGCAACTACTGGTTCCTAGGAGATACTGATAATATCGAAGGAAAGCCTCTTGAATCCCATTCTCTTCCTTATGAATTTTGTCTTTATGGTCAGTAATCCGAGTTATGAAATTCTTATTCCTTTTAGCTTTGATGATGTTGTGGAAATAAGCAGTATTGTAATCACCATCCTTCATCCATTGGGCTTTGGACTTTTGCTTAAGGAACTCCATATAAGCCTTTTGAAGTAACAGGTGTTCTTGATGAGCCTCATATTCCTGGTCAATCAGATCAGCATTGCCTTGGGCAATCTGATTCTGTAACTGGATCAGATTGGTGTGACCTTGTTGAGTCTTATTCTCTATATCAGAAAAACTTCTCCTTATTTAAATTTTTTAGAGAATTCTTGAGCATCTTCAGTTTCTAATCACCCTATACATGCTGGTTACCTCAACTATAGTAAACCAATCCTGACTGACACATGATAGAAAAGAAGGAGCCTGGCTCCACATATTGAAGTATTTAAAAGGTTTGTTCCTGTGACACCCTCTTTCACTGTTACTCACCACACAAGGTGTATGATCAAAGTAGCCTTCCTGTAGGAAATTAGCATACAAAGATTCCATGATATGCATCCAAGCAGGATTGACTAAAAATCTATCAATCTTGCTATAGACCCTGGTTGCAGGGGGTTGCTTATTGTTCCAAGTATAGAATGTCGTCCCATGGGCTTGAATATCCATCATGTTGCAAGTATCAAGACATTCCTGAAATGGTTGATACTTGATATTGTTGACCCAACCCCCCAGCCTTTCATTACGTGTCAAAACACAATTAAAGTCTCCACCTTTTGCCCAGGGCCCTTGAACAGACCTGACAACTCTAATAATATTACTCTAGAGAGACTCTCAGTCATTAACCTCATTGAAAACATAAACAACAGTGTAATGGTAGTGCATCTGTCTTCCTTTATCCTCAACCAACATATGAATGTATTAAGCATCACATTCCAAAAACTGAATGTAAAAATAAACAGCCTTCCACATGACTGAGATCCTTCCCCCAGGGTGACAAGCATTATTAGTAGAAACACTCCACTCTTTGAAAATATTAGATCTAGCTTTATTCAAGTTTGTAGCCTTGATTTTAGTTTCCATCAAACCAAAAAACTCTACATTATTCGAATTCAAAAACTATTTACATCATATTTTTTCTCCTCCCTATTCATCCCTCTCACATTCCAAAACCCTAAATTCATTGGGGATTGATGTTTGAGGGATCAATACCATTTAGACTTACCTCCACTGTGCCTATGCCTGCCTTGGTTGAGCTGAGTCCATTAAGATCCTCCATATATGTTGGTTGTATCTGCGTGGTTCTGCTGACAGTGACACCTCCCTGTCTAGTTGGTATAACAAGGGATATTACATATGTCGTATCAATTTTTGACATTGGTGTTTTATCATTCTCTTGCATCTTTTGTCTGTCTCCATCTGTTGCACTGGTAACCTGAGGAATAACTGGTTGACCAACAATCTGAGGTTTGATAGGTTTCCAAACCTTTTGCACTGGCTTAGGTTTGTTCCCTGTGTTCCTACAGTTAAGTTGCTCATGCCCAATTTTCTTACATGTAGCACATATAGTAGGCTTCCATTCATATTCAATATTAACCTCAATGATCTTTTGTTTTTCATCCAGGAACCTAATTTTATCCGAAAAATCTTGCCCCAACTGAAGTTCAACCATAACCCTTGCGAAACCTAATCGGGTTTTGGATTCAGTTGGTATATCACTCTTTATATACCTCCCAATGAGTCCAGCGAGTTTAGGAAGACTCTTACCCCAACATTTTAGAGGCAGGTTAAGCAATGTGATCCAGGCATATACCACCTTAACCTCTTCTGATTCAATTCAACATCAGGTTGCCATTCTCTTAAGATCACAGGTTCATTATCAAAGAGAAAATATCCACTGTCTAACACTGCTTTCTTTATTTCCTCAGTATTAAAGCGTGCTAGGAAAATTCCATTAGGGAAAAAGGATAATTTATCCACTTTATACTTACTCCAAATTCTTTTCAGGTATCCTTCCATCACTTGCCATGGAGGGTTGGCTCCCACAACAAAACCATAAACTGCGTGATTCCAATACTCAAGTTCTCCTTGCACATCATCATCAGAGAGTTGGAAAAGATCTTCTTCTTTCTCTCCACTTGGATCGTTCGTGAACCACCTTTCTGAAACCAAGGTCCCTGATCCGTACCATTCTCCTCATTGACAAAGTCAACTACTTCATCAACAAAGCCAAGATCCAAGTCAAATGGAGGGATACCTGTTATTTCATTAATATTCTTTGTTTTTGTCCCTTCCTCTCCATTTGGCTTGTGTAATAAATTATTTTTTTCAGATCTAATAATGGACGAAGTACCATATTGTTTTGTAGAATGTTGATGCTTATTTGAATTGGAGTTATTGCATTTCTTAGCCATAAAGCACAAAAATCAAGATGAATTCGTGACCTAGAGATGACGACAGCTGTCTCTCTCTATTTTAAGCATTTCTTTTTTACGACCCGTCTTAAACGTGCCCTCGTTATGATAATTTACTCAACTTAAATGTTATTTAAAATGAGTTTTTTTGAAATAAATGAAATTTATTTCTTATTTGTATTTTCGAGTTTAATTTGATTTAACCCCTTATAAATTATGGAAAATAAATTAATAAAAGTTTTCATTTTAATATTTAGAAAGTTTTGATTTGAAAAATCAATTTTACGTATTTGATCGTTTTTTATTTGATTTGAAAAATCATTTATTGCGATTTTGCGACGGTCTTTTAGCTTAATATCGGAACGATTTTGAGCTCGTTTTTAATTGCGTCTTGCCTGAGTTTTGAGGAGTACGTAACACATAATCCATATACCCAACCCCCAAGGTCCCAGGTTCGATTCTCCTTAGCAACACTCCAAACTTCCTTAACCCACGAAACACTCCACCCCGTATGCCCTGTTCTGTCAGCCCCGAACACCACCCAATGCAGCCACCATTACCTCTGTAATCTATCCCACACCCTAGCCTAGTATCCTACAACCTGACCCTAACCCGTGACCCATACCCGTGCCCAAATCGACGCAAAACAGCCCGCAATTACCCGTGTTACAGCCCCTGTTTTGGCGAAAACCCGCAACTATTTTCCATCCAGTTTTTGACCCGTTAACCCATCCTATCAAACCGGAATTTTTATTTGCCTTGGTAGACTCCATATCCTCTGAATATATCACACAATATCGTCCAAATTCTATTCCAAAACCGATTAGGAAACTCTTTCCAAATTCCGTCTATACCTAAATTATATGAGATATAGGACTCTATTAAAACTATATAAGGAAGCCTTGGCAACCCTTGAACACACGAAAAACACACGAGCAAGAAGAGCAACACAAACACACAAAAATGATCCCTTCTCCTGTTCTCCAACCTCTTGGTAACCGAGTTCAAACCTTCAACCACCATTATAAAATCACGTAAAGAACAAGTTTCAAGGTTCATACATGAGATTAGGTGACGATTAGAGCGATAAAAAGCTCTCTTTTTCACGTTCTCTCCTGTTTTGGACAACATCTGTTTCTGCTCGTTTTCAGTCCATAAAAACTCGTTTTTGTGTCTATTTATTGCTACAAATCAAAATTTTGGAGTCTCAAGATTCCAAAACATCTTTCGTAAAGAAATTTGGGTTAGAAACGAATTCGTGACACTGATTTGAAAATTACTGTGCAAAATGGTAGAAAACCGCGAAACCACAAGAATTTGGTTTGTTTGAATTGTTTAATTTTTGATATAAAGATTAAAGTTTTAATATTTTCTTGTTTAATTTGAGTTTGATAACTCTCGAAGACGTACCCTTGGTGAAAGCTTACATCCGACGTTCTTGAATACCGTCCGAAATACAATGTAAGTTGAGGGTGCGATTATTTAATCTCTTTCATCCTTTTTATCGCTTATCATTTAATTATCGTATTTTATTATAAATAATGTTTGTTGATGATAATTGTTGATGATTATGGATGATTAATTGCTGTAGGATTAGTATTAATTATGTTGATTAGTCGTTAGTTAATATGTTTAATTTAATTCGTTATCGTTTAATTATAGTTTAATTGCTTTTAAGGATGATTAGAAAGTGAAACTTTATTTAGTTTAATGATGTTTAGGATGTTACACATTAATTGGAATAAAAATTTGATTAGTTTGATTATGTTGTTTCACATACTAGTTTGTTTTTATTTTGATTTGATTTAAATTATGAATAATTTGAATTGAATCAAGTTAATTTGATTATTGACATGTTTGATTGAGATAGATTGATAAATCAATGAAATTAATTTATTGTTCATATTAAACCATGTTGAATATCATGTTTTAATGTGAGTGGTGATTCATTTAGCATGTTTGGCTGTTTGATTTAATTTAATTATGAAATAATTGGATTAAAATCTCATGTTAATTAGTCTCTGCATGTCACGTTTCTTTGTATAGATTTCTCCCATGTTTTGTAGACTTAATTATGAAGTAATTAGGGTGTTTAGCTTGTATGTTTCACATGTTAGTTTTGTTTTGGTTTAAATTATGAAATAATTTAAATTGAATTGAATTAATATGATTAATTGCACGCTTGTTTGAATTAGACTGATTATATATTAAATATTGTAGAATATCATGTTTTAATTGTGTCTATGTCATTAGCATGTTAGTTAGTCAATTTGATTTTAATAATGAAATAGTTAGATTTGAATTGCATGTTAAATAGGTCTTGTAAACTAATCACTAACGTTTGCTAATCTATCTTATCCTAAGAGTAAGAATATCTCTTATCCCTCTTTCTTTGTTTGTTTATGATAGTTAACTTAAATGAACCTTCACATGCTAAATTCACTTCGACGATTAATAAATTCATTAAATCGACATGGAATGAATGTCACATGTTACGGTTAAATTGAATGGTTGCATTTGCATGTAGTACGTTTCCCATATAGCCATCCTTTCTCTTAGTAGAGACTATTATTATAACGCGCAGGGTTATGTGTTCTTTAATAAAATTAAAATAACTTCCCAACACGTAATCTCACACGAATTGAAACTCTAAAATTGGGTTCTAAATTCCATTTAGAAATTTAGTGGTAACTCTATTCAAAAGCATTAAAAAAATGTTATTTTGAAATAAAACACATTGTGTGGATCGAATTCCCTCATCCACACATGCACATTTGATCTCCCTGGAACGGTTAAAGTTATTCCGTATAAATTGATAGCACAAGAGTTTGCTTAATTTCTTGTACATTCCCGTTTTTTGGTCACAACCCTTTAATTTAACTCGTGTCATTGTATAATACGAATATGTCCATTCTAAGTAAGAATTTGTTATGCATAAGACCATATGATTTATTTTAGAATTGATGTATCAGAGTAATATCTACTCCCTCTGTCCTAGTGAGTAGGTTACAATTGCTTTATTTTGTGAGGGAGAAATAAAGCAAATGTAAACGAAGGGAGTATAATTTATGTGTTATTGAGTCTATGAGTTCTTATGATGTAGTCATTTTATGATATGATTTGTTGAATCGTCTAGGATTTTGACCATTAACTATACCAACAATGTTTATTGAGAACATTGCAAAGTTATCATCTTCATCATCTTCCCTTTTTGTGAGCGAGATCTTTTCCGAGTTATCACAAAAACGCTTCATGAGAGTAATCTCAAGAGCCATTAGAAACCAATAAATTCATTAAATGTTAAGATGGATACGTCTTTAATCTCTTTAATAGTCGGAACATTCTGTTGCCATTTAACCTTTAGACTTTGAAGGATTTTACGAAGTATGTCATTAGATTCAAAGTTCTGACCTAGACTTTTGAAGTCATTAAAAATACTAGAAAATCTTGAGGAAAGACTATTGATTGATTTGGTTTTTTTATCATATTGAACATCTCATATTGTTACATACAAAGATTAATACAATGCATCTTGACTTGTAACTGAGTCTTACTTATGCCCCACTCCTCCTTTATGAGCGGAGCCGTCAACTAATTGAGTCGTTCTGCGATTTCACCTGCCCATCAATAATAACAAGTGTATTTATGACGAACTAGTGCCTTATATTGAAGAACTCCATGGTTCGATAAGAACGACCACCCGTATTTGCTCTCAAATTATAATCATTTATTTTTTGCCTTTCACCGGATTTCTCTTTCTGTAAAGAAGAACAAAAAAAGTACAATTAGAGGAGTGGTGCCACTTTTGGTTTTAAGGCACATCCAAGTATTTTATTTTGTCTACTGCGCCAGAGAGATCACATTTCCCGACTCCGCGACAATATTTTTCTTCGTAAGCTTCGCAGTGGAACGAGACCTCTCACGACTTCTTTTTTATTTTAGGTGTTCATCAAACAGAAAGGCGACAGACATATCTTGTAGCCTTTATCTCTTGATGGATTTGCGAGTTCGTTCGCCTAGTTCGTGACCTAGGCAACATACAAGCAAGCGTCTTTAAGGTTTTTTCAATGCTAGCGAGCAACAAGATGGTTTCTTTGGCTATACCCATATTGACAAGCATTTATCGAGGCTTAAATGATATTTCTACTTCAACAACGGGCCTGACAAGAATCACGGTCACTTTGCTGTCCATATGTTTATGCGTGGCTTGCTAAATACTATCGCTCCTACAAACCCGCTAGGCACTTGTTTGTTGAAGAAACTATGATCGAGTTTCAAGGTATGGACGCCATCAAATTTTGTTGCTACACCGAGAAAAAAAGGCAAATTTAGTCTAACACTCAAGTTTCATGGCTCTCTATATTCCGTGGGGATAAGGAATATGTTACCATAACACGTGCCGAACCACAGGCTTTTTCATTACATTACGGCCGAACTTCTTAACATGAGGCATGATTAAATCTACATCGTTACCGTATAGTCCTCACCGCTTCGCGCCTCAACTAGGTTTTCATCAAGCCGGCCCACGTGTACTTACTCGTGACATTTGTGACGGCGGCCTTGAGGGTCTCTTTCAACTGTTTGAGTCTTCTACTTGCTTAGGGACAAATTCAAAGTACATCATCCCACGTGAGGACCCAAAAATTGGCACTTTAGTCACTCCAGTTAATGCCTCCTAGCTAAAAGAAGTTTCTAAGTTGATGCTTCCAAATGAGTCAACCTCATATGTAGACAAAATCGCTTTTATAGGACAATACATTTTGTCTCATTCAGAAGCATCAACTTACAAATTTCCTTCAACCAGGAGGCATAAGCTGGAGTGACTAAAGTGCCAAATTTTGGGGTTTCTTGCAGGATATACACTTTGAATTTGTCTCTAAGCAAGCATAAGACTGAAACAGTTGGAAAGAAAAAAACGCTCAAAGCTGACGTCGCGAATGTCGCTAGAGTAAGTACACCTAGGTCTTGATAAAAACCCAGTTGACGCGCAAAACAATGAGGACAATACAACTTAACGATGTAATGTAATTGTCATCATGCCTCAAGGTTAAGAAGCTCGACCGCAATGTAATGAAAAAGTCTGTGGTTCGACACGTGTTACGGTCATCATCTTTGTACCTCACATCTTCCTTATCCCCACGGAATATAGAGAGCCATGAAACTTGAGTGTTAGACTATAATTGCCTTTTAGCCTCGGTGTAGCGTAAAGTTTTGACGACATCCATACCTTGAAACTCGATCATAGTACCTTCAACAAGCGAGTGACTAGCGGATTTGTGGGAGCGATAGTATTTGGCGAGCCACACATAAACATAATGGACAACAAAGTGATCATGATTCTTGCCAGGCATTGCTGAAGTAGTATTATCATTTAAGCCTCGATAAATACTTGCCAATACAGGCATAGCCAAAGAAACCATCTTGTTGCTCGCTAGCAGAAAAAGAAACCTTAAAGACGCTTGCTCGTATGTTGCCTAGGTCACGGGGAGAACGAACGCGCAAAGCCAACAAGAGACAAAGGTTACAAGATATGTCTGTCGCCTTTCTGTTTCGGGAACACTTAAAGTGAGAAATAATTTGTGAGTTCGTTCCATTATGAATGCTTTTCGTATGAAGAAGAATCTTGTCGGGGAATCGAGAATGTGATCTCTCTGACGCATTAGACGAAAGAAAATACTTGGATGTGCCTTTAAACCAATTCAAAAGTGGCACCGGTCCTAAATGATACTTTGTCGTTCTTATTTTCATAAAGAAAAATACTGTGATAAGCAGAAAATAAATGCTTACAAGTTAGGGGAAAATACGGGTGATCGTTCTCAAAACCACGGATTCTTTAATAGAAGGCACTATTTCGTCATAAAATACATCTGTTATTGGCAATCCAATGATATAGCGTATATCCCAAAGGTTAATGGAAACTCCAAAGGTTAATCCCCCGCTGCTGTTAAAATTCTGTTAGTTGCTGGGCACAAGAAATCTCCCCCGCTGCTGTCAACAATGTGTTAGTAACTGGACATCACCAATTGCAGAACGACTTAATTAGTTGACTGCTCTGCTGATAAAGGAAGAGTAAGGCATAAACTGCTTCATAAATATGAACGAAACTCAGACAGCGGTGACACTCACGAAGGACGTCTTTTAGCCATTCGCAGTAATGCGGAATATAATGAAATTCATATCCAAAGTAAATGTTGGGAACTCGTTGAGCTTCACCATTGGAGAGTCAAGAATGTAACAACTTTAAAAAAAGTTGGCATGGCGTCGTTGTCTCGTTGGCAAGTCTGACCCGACCCAAGTGACCCGACCCGAAACCCAATCAAAACCGACCCGACCCGAGAATACTGCAACCCGAAACCGACCCGACCCGATAACGACCCGTAACCCGTTGACGACCCGAAGATCAGTGACCCGAACCCGACCCAGACTCGACCCGATATTGACCCGATTAAATTGACGCCCTGACAATTATTAACCTTAATAATGATCAAAATGAAAGTGATTTTTTGTTTAAATTGATTTGTTTGACTTAATAATGAAGTAATTAAACCAAATAATACTTTAAAACTAGATTTAATGGAAAAATATTGAAGTATTGCGATAAAATAATCGGACCCGACCCAAACCCGACCCGACCCGATGTATCATTTGACCTGAAAATGATCTGACCCGATAACGACCCGACCCGAACCCGACTCGACCCGAAAGGGCAGTCTGACCAGATACGACTCGAACCCGATATGACCCGACCCGACCCAAACCCGACCCGACTGACTCGATTGCCACCTCTAGGTGTGACGAGTGGAGCATAGCTGGTGATAAGTTTTCGGCTTCTTGCCACCAACAGTCTTGGTTTGGTGGATATGTCATCGGTAGCAACGAAGAGAGTCATCATAGAAGGAAAAATAGTGTGTTGGACTCCGTTATATGCTCCGTCATTAGCATGGTCGACCGTCACTAAGTATTCTTTGCCAGTTTTTTGAGATTTGCTCGTCTTGATGTGCACCATATTAAACTGAAGAATGTTTTGAAAATAACATGTTCCAAGTCTCTTTTAAGAAATATATACCCGTCTTAAGATTAAAACGGGTTAAATACTTGTCCACTTAAATGAGTAAAGAGACAAGTTGTTTGCTAATATCTAGGCTATTTATTTTTGTCTTATTTATGAAAGTGGTAATTATTTGACCCGTTTAAAGCTTAAAACGGATAATATCCATCTTAGTTGAGAATTTGGGTAAAAAAACGAAAAAAAAACCACGAAATACAACCCCTCCATTATGAAGTCACAAACATCATAGCCTTGAAGCAAACAAAATTTTCCAAAAAATAAAATTCAAAGCATAATACAGCAACTCAAAAATTGTGAGAGGTAAACAACCCAAGGTCCCAAAAATTGGTTTTCTCCCCCAAATTACACCATCTCGCATTCTCGCTGATGAGTTAATCGGTTAACAAGCATCGGTGTAGGCGTGGCGGAGTTTTGGTCGCCGTCGAAGTCGCCTGACCACACACCATCGAATTTCGGTTTTCAAGGTGTGGCCATCGGTCGGTTATATCGCGAGAATGATGAAGATACTAGATAGTATGAACAAGAACCAGCAGTTTGACACATGTGTCACAATCGTCGATAAGGCACATGCTTATTTGCTGCCGCGCTACGGAGTTGAGTATGATTGTCGAAGTCAATTTCAGTTCCAATACGGCGAATTCAGAGGCATGGCGCGCCGTTGGACGAGATATACTCAATGTGAATCTCATCCTCAAGCTTAAGCTAAGCGACTACCTCAATTTCGCAGTTCACCCGCCAAAAGAAGGGGTGAATATTGAACTTTGACCATCGCGGAACGTGCCTAGTTAACGATGAGCTTATAATCAGAGTAGAAAAGTGTTTGCGGAATTTGGATGCTCCTCTCTTCCTTTTATACTCATTGGCTGACGTTCAAGTTCGTAATTTAAGTAGGAGTAAAAGACCTTCCATTTTATCTTGGAATTGTATCATGTCGTTTTATTTTATCAAAATAAGACAAACGTTCAACCCGAACTCTCATTTTTTATAATTTTTTTTGGCAGTAGTAAAGAGACGTATCTACATAATGTATTGGCTTTTTGGGCCATAGTTACATCCAAAATAAAACAACATAAATACAAACATTAAGTCTACTAAAACTAGCGTCACTATATGAACCGTGCTACAAGTGGTATCATCAGCATGCTGGTGGAAGAGAGTACATCGGCCGCGAGCAACATCATCCAATTCATCAGTGATACTAACAACTCCCATAGGCCAACGAACCGGACAAGGTGCACTTACGCCACAAGTGCGTAGAAAGAAAAGGGGAAGAGCGAGCCGAACAAGCTTGCCTTCAGCGGAGAAAAAACTCCTACACCGTGGTGATCGATCCCGGAGTCCTTGTATTGACGACTCCACCATCAACAACCACTACGTCGGGACCACATTTCGGAAAGGGACAAAAATTTATTTTTTAGTATGTTAAGGGAGTGAAGGTTCGCCGGAGACGGGCTAATGGCATAGCCGCATCTCCGGCGAAAGGATCGAAGTAGGGGGAAGGTAGGTGGGTGGGTGGCGGCTGCAATGGAGCAAGAGATTAGGTTTTTTTTGGGGTTTTTTTGGAGAGATTTGTTAGAGAGAGAAAGTGAGAATTTTTTCGGTTGAACGATTCCTTGGACAATTCATTTTTTATAAATAATACCACCTTTAGTCCTCATTTTGAGACTAATAAAAAAATCAGACAAAAACTCACGCTATAAAACAGAACCCTCTCTACAAAAATTTTGTTCTAAGAGAAAACTTAGAGGGGAAAAAATAATTCATCATTAGTCATCTACATTTAAATACAAAACTCCTCTTCTATATGACATCAAGCATCCACTGCAATCCTTTAAAGAGAAACAAGTCTTCAAATCAAGACCCTCTTATCCCTCAAAAGCGCGGAGAACAAATAGTAGATTGTACGCGAAATCTTTCAATTAATAAAAAACATATTTTGTTGCATTTTATTTGCGTTTTTCTCTATTATTTGCAGATTAGCACGAATTTGTTGTTTCAATGTCGAATGTTTTTTTAGCATGCTAACCGATCTTTAATACAAGGCTCAAAAGTTGTATTTTTTCAGAAAGTAAAGAGTGTTTTTAGAGATTTTATGGAAAGGTCAATTTTACAAAAATCGGGAAAAGCAAAAAACTATTTTTCATAATCTGAGCATATATGTACGTTTTACGAGTTTTATTGGAAAACGTTCGAGCGGTTTTATATAGATTTTAAACTCAATATATTATAGTGAAAATAAAAAATAATAGGTATAAATTCAATTAGATTTTAATTTGGACAACGAAAAAAATTACTCCGTAAAATATAACTCTAAAATTTTAAAAACTCGAAAAAATTGCATATAAACTCAATTAGATTTATATTGGTTATACCATACTCATATATTCATATACCTCTGAATGTATAATTAATTTAAAAAATAAAAGGGTCTTTTTACGAACAAGTTTAAGTTTCTGAACAAATACTCTTAAAATTGAAATGGCAGGATTAGAAACCGACTAGCTTTGGCATTAAGCATATCATCAAGGTCTCATAAATCACATGAGTACAATCCAATGACTAAACTATAACAATTTTTATCATTTTTGACATTCTTGAAATCTTAAAATCAAGGCTACAACTGCAAACACTAAGATACATACATTTGATTTAAACAAGAGGACTACTTGGCATCATCAAAATCAAACATAAATTCCTGACAATATCTCTCATGCATCTGCCGAGGATGAATTGTCTGAGGAACTTGTTCGGAGTAGTTCGTGTGTCTCATTTCGAGCTGCATCTGCAATTGTGCCAAATTCGGAACCAGACCCGCAAATTTGAGTAAATGTGTGCTCAAGTCATACCCAAAACAATGATTAAAAGTGGTCATATAGACTGAATAATACCAAGACGTACAATGCTTACAAATTAATTGGAAATTAGTAAAAACGATACATGAGATACAATTAAGAAGCAGGGCGAATCAGTGCCTGAATCCTAATGCCTTAAGCGTCATAATACTGTTGAGGTAGACCCTTGTCTTCCACAGGATGAAGCTTGGTAGGAGCCAGAGACGGATTTAACAAAATCTCATTATATGCTTTAGGACGTCCACCAAAATACGCGTCAATAAAGGCCACCATTATCCCACCAAGAGTCCGCCTCATAATATCATAAGTCCCTCTCTTCCCACTCCCACACATTGTTTTTATAAGAGCATTACCGTCATTCAACATATCACAGTGGCCATAGTTGGAGACCACAAAATACGACGATTGTACACACTCCTTGTAAAACTGAGCGTGATTAAGTCCCTTGGGCGTGCAAATTGTGCCCTTACCTGTGCCAATGATCGTGGCTGGAATAGATATGTTCAGTGAATCAGCCTTTGTGGTTAGAATGTGTGGTATGGTTGGATGCTTAAAGGGTCCTAACTTGCCACCAGCAACCGGGTCCACCGCCAGTAATGCTGACACTTTGACATTGAGGGTAGTCTTTTTGGTATAGCCAAGGACGAGAGCGAAGGCCGTCTTTCCTCCCCTGCTATGTCCTGATATTGCAAACATGTCGATATTTGCTGTAACTTGTTTGGGTAGGATGCTGGGCTCAGCCGTGTTTATGTATGAGGCTAACCAATTGGCTACATTTGCTGCATCATCTATCTCTTGTTGATGGCTAGGGAGATATATAGGGATTATACCAAAGTGTGTGAATAACTGCAGGACGTCGTAAAATTAAGGATGGGAATTAGACTGGAATGGATGGAATTAAGCATCACATATATGAAATACGATTTTAGGGATGAGCTCTCGTAATTATTTGGCCATAAGTTTTGTGTGAGCATCGTCAAACCGGTCTTGCTAAAAAAATTTGGAAATGAGATGGCACCACCTTCTCACCCACAATACGTAGGAGATCGTTAAAATGATGAACCTATATAAGAGCATGTGAGAAGGTGGTATCGAGATTGGGTACTACCTGGTGACACCTTATTGTTGTCATGTACTTTGAGCCATGTTAATTTGTTGTGAATACTTTACTTATGAAGTATGAATATGATGAAGCGTGGAATTAGTTATGTACTTTGATTCTTTTTTCAAATAGGTGCAACTGGCCTACATTTTTGGCAAAATGGGCCCAAACAATATATGGTTACACACATTTTCATTTAAGACGGTACTAGCTATCATCTTAATCTTAAGACGGGACAAGTAGTTAGAATAACTCAAAATCAGAATACATATTTGAAATGCAAAAAATTTGTCTTATATATACAATTATTGAGACGATACTTGAACCGTTTTATTATTAAGACGGATGTTGCTTGGAATACTTTTACGTAGTATATTTTGGTTTGATAAAAATTTATAACCAACATATGCAAATACTTGATAAAATATCATATTGTGTAGATAAAAGCTGAAGTGAAGTAAAGTAATGTAAGGAAACGTCCTAATGTTTCGGTTTTTCTTCTTTTGGTTTTGTTCTAATACTCGTACTATAAGACGGTCGTACATAAGAGTTACCAGTTCCGTAATATGACAATTTTAATTCAAACAACATCTATAGCCAAATATACGAGTAGTAGGATTATAGGGTGCATCTAACCCAAAATGAATCGCATAAGGGTATAAGATTTAAATTTAAACCCGATAAAAAAGCTAGCTCCTTAATCCGAAGTAACCAGATCAAAACTATCTTGACCATATCCGATTTGACTACTTCACTCGCCTGCTCGGCTGTTCTACTTCAGTTGTGGTGAATGGGGCATACAGGTTAAGGTTATTGATGATGATGCCCCGTTATGTAGTCTTTTTTCTTAGCGTTATCTACATTTATTTTATTTTCCGCTCACAAAATAAAGTAAGTGTAAACTATTCCTTGCGACCGAGAATGTAGCATTTAAATGGCGCTAAAATACACACTCCCAAAAAAAGTATCGGATTTCCAGTTGCTAACAAAGGCTACGCTAAAATCATAAGATACGTATAAAAAATGTAGTATTTTATTTATCGTAAAACTTTAAATTATTGAGCTAATGAGTTACGAAGTAGCAAATTAAACGTTTACTCCGTAGTTGATATATATGGACTATGGTCTCTTGGTATTTGAGACTCAATGACATACGCTAAGAGCCTAAAATCTTAACAATATTATTCGTTACGTATGTGAGCGTTAAGAGACAATAATTAAAATGAATATACCATTGGAGCTACCACAATGATGCCATGAGAAGCTATGAAGTTGAATAATTGAGTATACTCATAATTCGGAATGTCGAAGCCATGGACAAAATAGAGGATAGGGTATACTCCTGCTTCCTGAGGTGAAATGATCACCAAAGGCTTGGGAGATTTGGATTTAGATGTATCCATCCTTACTGGCGTATACATTCCCATTTCGAATATATTGAGTGGCGGTGTCTTACGTAAGTGATCGATAGCTTCTGAAGAAGCAATGGCCGCCAACAACGTCAATACAATACTTGTTAGTAGGCTAGCCATTGATCTATATCACAAATTCTTGTATACAACCGTACAGTTTAAAGGCGGGCTGCTTTTTGTTAGTGGGAGGAGAGGAGTAAATGAGTGTGTGTTCATGCTCTTTTTTTTAAGCAACATCAGGGTCATATTTATAGGAGGCTAGTGACCAACGTTTGTAAATCAAAGCGAATGTGGTTGACATACCCAATTTTAGTAAGTACATCACCTATCTAAGTAGTCCGTAGTTCTTACACATTTTAAGCATTTTCAAATTTTATCTAAGTAGTCCGTAGAAATTTTGGATCAAAGTGTATCTTAGGGAGTAACTTTAAAAATTGGAATTTTAAAAAGAAGTAATTTGTATATTACTATCTTGAATATTTCATTTAGTTTTTCAGGTATGTCATCTTAACATACATATTTCTATATTTAGACTATTAACGGCTTAAACGCTTAGGTTCTCAATTCTACATTTGAGTTGATTTCTTTGTGATTTCTCTAAAATTTCATCAAGTCTTCTTTGATTGATAGTCTGGAATTTTACCCAATTTCACTTTCGTAAACTAAATGGTAATATCAAGGAAACTGAAAATTGTCATAATGACATACGAGTATATTATTAAGCTACACATTACTCCGTAATATAAATTTTTTGCAAGATAACTAGAGTACAATTTAAATACAATATAATCTTGTTCAGAATCCTAATTTGTGACGGACCGACCCGTCGACGGGTCAAATCCCCCTCACAAAGAGCAAGTGGGGGGCAAGTAGGGTGCAAATGGAGCCCCCCACTTGCCTTGCCTTACCACTTGCTCTTTGTGAGAGAGATTTGACCCGTCGCAAGTTTGCGATGGATCGCCCCGTCACAAGCAAGACTTATTGATGACTTATATCATCAAAATGAGATAGTCCAAACTTTTTAATCTTTATTTAGGCCACTACAAAAAAAGAAGGAATTGAAAGTGACAAGTTTATAAACATAGGATTTGTACGTCCAAGTTTATACATCATTCACCCTCTATACTGTCAATAATATACAATCCTCTCAACACTCAAACTCTATCACTCAAGCTAAGAGTCCTAGTCCATGCTACAACAATCAATCAGAAGAATTCTCCTACTTTCCCTCCTACTATTCCAAAGTTGTTAATATGTTTAGTCAAATGTAAATCCTAAATTGTAGCTCTAATCTAGCTATTAGTTAAGTGCTCTTCTCTGTATAAATACCTAGGCTTGTAATCATATTAACAATCACAAATAATATACAAGTTATTAATTCTTTACATGGTATCAGACACCTAAACGATCCTCACGATCAAACACGAACCTGTCCCGACCTCGACTCATATACACACAACTTGGTTTCAATTCCTTTTTTTTTTCTCCTCATGGCTGCCAATCAACTCCAACTCGCAAACAATGCCGAACCCAACTCTCCTCTCACTCTCGTTACCTTCACCAACTGCATCCAACTCAAAGATACGATGACATTTCGTCAATGGCGTTTCCAAGTCCAAGCCATAATGAACGGCCTTCAATTATTTGCATATCTTGATGGCACTAATCCACCTCCACCAAAAACAATTACTACCCCCCCCCCCCCCCCCCCCCCCCCCCCCCCCCCCCCCCCCCCCCCCCCCCCCCCCCCCCCCCCCCCCCCCCCCCCCCGACCACAACACCAACTGTCACTCTGAACCCCACCTATTCGACTTGGTATCGCCAAGATCACCTCATTCTCGGGGCCCTAACCGGTACCCTATCCTCTCCCATTGCCGGCCTCATTGTCAATGATGCCACGTCCAATGATGCCTGGACTACTCTTAATCGAACTTTTACTAATTCTTCTCGTGGTCATCGACTCCAAATAAAGGATCGTCTTGACAACATCTCTCACACGAATGAACTGAGCATCACTGATTACATGACGGCCGTCAAAGCTTGCACTGACGACCTCGCTCAACTTGAGCATCCCATGGATGTTGATGACATCACGACCAAAACTCTAAACGGTCTCAATCAAGATAAATATCGTTTAGTCATCGATGCAGTCTCAAACAAAATCCCGTCACCACAAACTTTCAACCCGCTGCTAATGCCGCATCTTATCACCGCTCTAATTATCAAAACCGTACACCCACCTATCACCAAAAATCCGTGCCCATACCCACTCTTCCTCAAACAATCAGCCTACCTATGCTAAGCCTTACAAAGGACGTTGTCACTTTTGTGACACCGTAGGCCATGTTGCCTCTGATTGTCGTCTCTTCCAACAACGATATCCGAATGTGGTCTTCCCCACTCGCCAATCACGGGGTCCCCGTCCTCATGCCCATATTGCTGCCCATACTTCCTCTCAACCGACTCAGCACTGGACTATTGACAGTGGCACCTCCCATCATATTACCAATTACCTCAATACTCTATCTCTCCATTCACCATATGAGGGACCAGATGATCTCGTCATTGGTGATGGCTCATCCTTGGCCATAACACATACTGGTTCATTCTCTATTCCCTCATCTACTCGCTCTCTTTTATTTTCCAATGTCTTAGTCGTACCCACAATATCTCGTAATCTTTTTTCCGTCACTCAATTTTGCACTGATAATAATGCCACTGCTAAATTCTTACCCAATTCGTTTTCTATTCATAACATTCAGACGGGAGCGGTCCTTCTTCAAGGTCGACTAATTGACGGGATGTATACTTGGTCGTCCACTCCGCCTCACGCAAATGTTGTCTTAGCTTCTGGTTAATCCTCGTGGCATCATCGACTTGGCCATCCGTCTCACAAAATTCAGCAGCTTTTTAATTCTAAATTTCATTTACGCATTCCAATTTCTGAGCATTGTATTTCCTTTACGCATTCCAATTTCTGAGCATTGTATTTCGTGTCATATTAATATAAGTCACAAACTTCCGTTTGCAACATCTACTCTCCAATCCGATGCCCCTCTTGATCTTATTTTCTCCGATGTATGGACGTCTCCTATAACTTCTCATGAGTCATTTAAATACTATGTGATTTTTATCGATCATTACACTCACTACATTTGTCTATATCCGCTTAAACATAAATCCGACACTGCCTCAACATTTATTAAATTTCGCGCAATTGTTGAAAAATATTTCAATAAAACAATTCGTCAATTCTATTTCGACAATGGTGGTGAATTTATAAAACTCACTAATCATCTCAACATAAATGGCATAAATCATCTCACATCTCCACCTCATACCCCGGAACACAGCGGCTTTGCCGAAAGACGTCATCGTCATATCGTAGAAACTGGGTTATCTCTTCTCACCCATGCTAAAATACCCACCACATTCTGGCCTCACGCCTTCAACACCGCTATATATCTTATAAATCGTCTTCTCACTCCAACTCTCAAAAACAACTCCCCCTATTCCGTCTTATTTAAATCCGAACCAAATATTCAAAAGCTCCATAGCTTTGGCTGCCTATGTTTCCCTTGGTTAAGACCGTATACTCGACATAAACTTGAGCCTAAGTCCCTCCAATGTATTTTCCTCGGTTACTCACAAACTCAAAGCGCCTATTTATGTCTTGATTCATTAACTAACCGTATCTATACATCGCGTCATGTCTGATTCATAGACGATAATTTTCCATATATGACTCTCCTTAAATTACCCTCTCCTCTGGCCTCCATGACAACCCCGAACTGGTGTCCCCTCACTATTTCAGTCCTACCTGAACACAACCCCACTACTTCTACCTCGCCACTTATAAACGACCCTCCTGCCTCCTCTGTTTTTAACTCCCCTGCTACCCCGACACCACCCACCTCCCCTGCCTCGCCACCCACTGCCAACTCCTCCCCAGTAGCTCCTCCATCGCCTTCTCCCCCTCCTCCCCCTCCTCCCCGTCCTCCCCCTCCTCCTCCTATTCATGTTACTAGACTCTCCAATAATATCCGTGTACCGAATCCCAAATATGCTAATGTTTCCTCATTACCCACAACCTATGTCACCCCTAACACGGTTAAACAGGCCTTAGTTGATCCCCTCTGGCGTTCGGCTATGCAGGCTGAATTCGGCGCTCTTATCAAAAACTCGACGTGGTCTCTCGTTCCTCCTGACCATGCTCAAAATATAATTGGTTGTAAATGGGTATTTCGAATAAAATATAATCCGGATGGTAGCCTCAAGCAACACAAAGCCCGACTCGTTGCTAAGGGTTTTCATCAACGACCCGATTTAGATTATTCAGAAACATTCGGCCCCGTCATTAAACCCACCACAATCCGCCTTATTCTTTCCCTCGCTGTTTCTCACGGGTGGTCAATACGTCAAATTGACGTTAATAACGCCTTCCTTCAAGGAACTTTAACTGAGTCTGTGTATATGGTTCAGCCTCCGAGATTTGTTCACTCTCAAAAATCAGATTACATTTGCAAACTCAGCAAGGCAATTTACGGTTTGAAACAAGCTCCAAGAGCTTGGTATACGGAACTCAAAACTTATCTCTCAACTTATGGCTTTACAAATTCGTTATCCGATTCCTCAATGTTTATTTACACTCGTGCTAATGTTCGTCTATTTGTTTTAGTTTATGTCGACGATATAATCATTACAGGTCCGACTGCCAGCGACGTCACACGTTTTATTGCAGCAATTTCCAGCCGGTTTTCCCTCAAGGACTTGGGTCCGTTATCATATTTTCTAGGCATGGAAGTCACACCTACTGTCTCGGGGTTGCATCTCAATCAGTCCAAATATGTTGCAGATATTCTCACTCGCTTTGACATGTTCGACTGCAGCCCATCGACTACACCGATGCTCTCTCACCCACCCTTAATCCGACAAGACACCCAACCTGTTCAAGATGCTACGAATTACCGAGCTGCAGTTGGGAGTCTTCAATATCTGTCCTTAACTCGCCCTGACATTGCGTTTCCCGTCAACAAGCTGGCACAATTTCTTACTCATCCGACCTTTGTCCATTGGTGCGCCCTCAAACGTCTACTTCGGTTTTTAAAAGGTACTATCCATCATGGTATTCATCTTCGTAAAAACAGTCCGTTTAATTTACATGCTTACTGCGATGCGGATTGGGCTGGTGATCACGATGATTACTTGTCCACTACGGGCTATGTTGTATTTATTGGCCATCATCCGATATCTTGGTCCTCCAAAAAGCAACGTGCCCTATCACGATCTTCCACCGAAGCTGAGTTTCGAGCTATAGCTGACACTACATCTGAGTTATTATGGTTAAAGTCACTTTTTTCCGAGCTCGGTCTTCCGTTAACAAGTCCACCTGCCATTTACTGCGACAATCTAGGTGCTACAAATTATTCTGCAAATCCGATATTTCACTCCCGAATGAAACATCTTGCACTTGCATTCCACTTTGTACGAGAACAAGTTCAGCTAGGGACCATCCGAATTCAACACGTCAATGGTGACGACCAAATCGCTGACACCCTTACTAAACCATTGGCTAGACCGCGTTTTGTATTGTTACCTTCCAAGATTGGTCTAACTCGTCGACCGTCCATCTTGCGGGAGCGTGTCAATAATTTACAATCCTCTCAACACTCAAACTCTCATCACTCAAGCTAAGAGTCCTAGTCCATGCTACAACAATCAATCAGAATTCTCCTACTTTCTCTCCTACTATTCCAAAGTTGTTAATATGTTTAGTCAAATGTAAATCCTAAATTGTAGCTCTAATCTAGCTATTAGTTAAGTGCTCTTCTTTGTATAAATACCTAGGCTTGTAATCATATTAACAATCACAAATAATATACAAGTTATTAATTCTTTACATATACTACCACCGTTTTCTTACTAACATCACCACAGTCCACAACCACTGCTTCACTACTACCAATCTACCATTACAATCAAGCACCAAATTATTAACCATGTTCATGTACAAAACTATACAGAATTTCTCGCCGAAACCAAAGCCGGAAACGGCGAGTACCGAATAATAAAAGGTTGTAGTACAAATACACAGTAGCATAATAATTCTTATGAATTATCAAAACCGATATATATGCTAGTGAGGTCATATCGGTTTTGATGCTAGTGAGTAGTGAGGTTTTGTAATAACATAAATACACAGATATTATTTTACCACACTAGTATATTCTTACGATACGATATATAATAATATACCGGATATTTCGTAACAATATCTTTAACACCACCTCGAAACCATGGTAATTTTCAAAATATCCATGGGTTTGCAAAATAACATTCTTCAATGTTTAATCTTCTACGAGAACGCTAATCTTTTCAAACCTCTACTAAAATTTTCAGACATGAACACCATTGTTTTTCAAACCCGACAAAATTCGAATGATCAATACTTGTCAAGGTCGCTTTTCTTTTTGAACTTGACTAATTTAACTAACGGGAAAAACATCCGTCAGTTTCAAATAAATTTAATTGGTCGAAAGAGAAGTCCATTTTTTTTTCGAACTTCCTCAAAATTCAGTAACAACAAAAGTATCAACTCTCTTGTACAATGATCGAGCACAATGTTGGAGAAAAAAACGAGCATGTCACGTCTAAACAACCAATTAATTATGGTAGCCAATTAGCCAAGCAAGTCTTGGAAATATAGAGTTACTATAGGGGGCGAGATATATTTAGAGAATAGATGTTGTTGTGTACTGGTATGGAGGCCACTGAATGAAAAACAAAATCGTCCCAACTACGGTACAAATCGATATAGGCGTCGTCCCCCAAGGTCACACAACACTCCTAAAAGTTGTGTACTCAACGATTAGGAGTTGGAACTCATATGGTATGCTCAAAATTAACATAGACAAGAAGAAGATGATATGGAAGATGTATATCTAAAATGACTACAACTTTCTCATATTTATAGTGATAAGAGAGGAAAACCAAAAGATTAAAGTGATTAATTAGCATCATAATTACTAAGTTAATGGCATAACCACCACTATAAACATGGGTCATAAACATGTAGTTATTAACTATAACCATGCAATTAGTGGAGAGATTCTCCTACGAGGCATTGAAAGGCATCTCACTAATACAATGTATTTAGACAACATTACTAGCCTTAGCATTACTTCCAACAGCAAGTACCATAATAGATAATGAATTATTCATGTAATTTGGCAAAGGTTTGTTTACCTGGGGTAAAATCCCTGATAATCACTTCGCCAGAAAATGCGGACCAATTACTCTTTTCATGACCCATTTTATTTGGGTGTCTCATCCATATGATTACATTTTTATATTTTAAGGATTTTCTATAAGTATTTTGATCATTATTATCCACTACACAAATGATTTCATTTCCTTTATCTTTATGTGCTAAAAGTAAAGGTAAATAAATAAACAGGACAGAGGGAGTATAATGTTTCTCGTTGTTTTTTTTTAATCAAAAGAATTACCAGTAGAACGAAGTAATACCATCAATTGAGCTTCGTTTTTTTTTTAAACTAATAACAATTTGTAAATGATCAATAAACTAAAAAGAATTACCAGTAGAACGAAGTAATACCATCAATTGAGCTTCGTTTTTTTTAACTAATAACAATTTGTAAATGATCAATAAACTAAAAACTCCCACCTGTGAGCGCTACATATTTTACTCACCCGCAAGAAAGTAGAAGCGATGTGTTAGAGTCCCAAAAAGAGGTTATGATACCATATTAAAAACTAAGAGGAGAAAATATCATCAATACAATTGTATTATTACTGTTCTATCTCTAATTATTACAATTACGGTGTATATATAATAATTACCGATATCTCTTAATATCGATAACCGGATATATCTTATGCTAGAAATTCACAATATTATTCTCTACGATATATTTCAACATACTGTATTCCCAAATCTTCTTATAAAAAAACTCCCGCCGGTAAACGCTACATATTTTGCCCACTGGCAAGAAAGCGGAAGCGATGTGTTAGAGTCCTCAAGTTAGAAAGAGGCTCTTATAACTCATTAGAATTGAAAGGAGATGAATAGTTTATAAGTTTCTTTCTATTATTGATAATGTATTTTCCGATTATATTAGAGGACGAGTCCATATATAATATGAGACATATTCTAAACCATTTCAAAATAGTGAGGATCCATTTTTTCTCGAATCTTGCTTTTCTTGTTTGGAGTCATGGGAGTATGAGGATCCATTTTCAGTAAGTATTGGGTTGAAAATGAAGAGATCAAGGTAGTTATACCTTTGTGTCTTTTAACCCTTATTAAAAAAAAAATAAGGGCAACGTACATGTTGTGCATTGCCAGTCTCTTTAGTGTCTTTTTGTAAGAATTATTATTTAATTCTCTATTATGTGGACCTAATTACTAATATCAGTTACCTTAATTAAATAACGGTTAAATATATTGTTTCGGGTTTTTAATAGGAGTCCTAGTTTAAGTGGATTACGGTTAATGTTTACAGACCATTAACATACAGGCCCACTTATTCTATTAAGCCCCTCCTGCCACCTCTCTATATAAGCACACCTGTTTGAGCTTTAACCTAATTCATTCATATTAGAAACACACATAAAGAAAGTGAATTAGAGAATAAGGAAGGCAGGAGAAGGCAAATCAATAAGGGTTTATTCTTTATCTTTCTCAAGTGATTTTGTTATCAGATCTGATGGCTGCACCACGTAAGTATATCTCAGTAATTATCGCCATAATCAAGATCCTATAATTTATGTTTACATGTGGTATCAGAGCCAGATTGTGATTATAGTTATAATTCTGATTAATGTTTTGATTATGCTTTTATGAATGAATTTAATGCTTTAATCATGATGTTGTAATACTCATTCATAATTGATTGTATACTCTTATGATAGATAACGTATCCTTGTGTCATGATCGTTTCCGCTGCCCTAATCGAATTATTTCGTTTTTATTTGATTTATGATGATTATTGTATGATTTATGATGACTATTTGCGCTGCCCTAATTCGTTTTGTATGATTTATTATGATTGTTATGCGTATGAATGTCGTATGAATAATACCATACTCGATCGAGCTAATGCTTCACTCGATCGAGATGGTTTATTCATGTTATTGCTCGATCGAGCTAACGGTTTACTCGATCGAGGCCTTTCTGTTTTGCTGTTGCTCGATCGAGCTGATGATTACTCGATCGAGTGGTTCTGTTCTGCTGTTGCTCGATCGAGCTGATGATTTACTCGATCGAGTGAATCTGTTTGCCTTGTTGCTCTATCGAGCTGATGAATTACTCGATCGAGTGGTACCGTTTTGCCTTGATCTCGATCGAGCTAAAGTTCTTCTCGATCGAGGTGTTTTGTTTATTTTTTACTCGATCGAGCTGTTGTTTTACTCGGTCGAGGTCTTCCCGTGCTGTTTCGATACTTATTGGTTGTTTTCATTGTATGCTCGTATAATATTATGTTATTATGCTTAAAGGAGACCTTCGCATTATGACGAGTTGAAATTCACCACAGTGATTTCATCTCGTACGCGATCAGATCTCATAATGTAATTGGGCATTCACATTATGTTGATGTTCACCACAGTGGACTCAAATTATGCAGTGAATATCCGACTAAGCATACATTCTTATTGAAGATTAATTATATCTTATGTATCGATTAAAGGAGACCTTCGCATTATGACAAGTTGAAATTCACCACAGTGATTTCATCTCGTACGCGATCAGATCTCATAATGTAATTGGGCATTCACATTATGTTGATGTTCACCACAGTGGACTCAAATTATGCAGTGAATATCCGACTAAGCATACATTCTTATTGAAGATTAATTATATCTTATGTATCGATTAAAGGAGACCTTCGCATTATGACAAGTTGAAATTCACCACAGTGATTTCATCTCGTACGCGATCAGATCTCATAATGTAATTAAATTGGGCATTCACATTATGTTGATGTTCACCACAGTGGACTCAAATTATGCAGTGAATATCCGACTAAGCATCTAATGGGGTGAAATAACTTGTATTAAGGTTTTACCCACAGGTAACCTGACATTAAAGTGAAACACTCATTAAAGAGAGTATACTTGATTATGTAATTAAGCATGCGTAGGTTGTCCACAGATACTGCACTTGCTTAATGAATGTTTATGAGTTACTCATTTAAGTCTCAAGTCTTAGTCATAATTGCTATTGTTTGATAAACTCAAAGCCTAATGATCTGTGCATTGTTCATAATGCAGTACCGTTGCAAAGCTCTCTCAATAACTTGACAGTCTTTGCTTAAAGTTCTTACGACTTACCACTGCACTAAACATTAAAGTCCTCCATTTCGGAGACAGGCTGTACTACAGCCAGTAAGTACATGGAAATCATTAAGGAACGCTTTCAGACTGCTGATAAAACGGTAGCTGGAAGGCTTATGTCTGAACTTACCACTGCTAATTATAATGAGAATGTCACCACCATGCAGCAACATGTGATGTACATGACGAATCTGGCAGCTAAGTTGGGAAAACTGGGCATGAAAGTTGAGGATCCGTTCCTCGCCCAGTTTATAACCAACTCTCTGCCAGATAAGTTTGATGCTTTTCATCTTCATTACAACACCGTTAAAGAAATTTGGAGTGTTAATGAATTGACCAATAAACTGGTTCAGGAAGCAGCAAGAATCAAACAGAAAGATGAGGCTGATGCCTCAAGTAAGAATGGTGGTCTACCCCAGGCACATCATGTGCATCATGTAAGCGGGAAATATAAAGGTAAGTTTAGAAACATAAAGGGCATTAAGTCAAGCCCTTCTGATAAAACGTCTGCATCTGACATAAAGAAGAAAATTAAGAAGCAGGAAAGTTGCTTTTTCTGTAGGAAACCTGGGCACTTTAGCCAAGACTGCATAAAGCGTAAGAATTGGTTCGAAAAGAAGGGTAAGCCTTTGGCTTTAGTATGTTTCGAATCAAATTATGTTGAAATTCCTTCTAATACATGGTGGCTAGATACAGGCTCTAATGAAAGTTCCTCCTTCTTGTGGCATAAACGTTTGGCCAGTATTTCAAGAGAAAGAATGAACATATTGTTTAAAAACAATATGTTACCTTCTCTTGATTTTACGGATTTTGGGACGTGTGTGGAATGCATTAAAGGTAAGCAAACCAAACACACCAAGAAAGGGTCGACAAGAAGCACTGCTCTATTAGAAATTATACATACAGACATTTGTGGTCCATTTGATGTTCCCTCCATGAGCGGAGAGAAATATTTCATCACCTTTATCGATGATTATTCACGTTATTGTTATCTTTACCTTTTGCATGAAAAAAATATCAATCAGTAAACGCTTTAGAGGTTTACATTAAGAAGGTGGAAAGACAATTGGGAAAGAAAGTGAAAATCATAAGGTCAGATAGAGGTGGTGAATATTATGGCAAATATGATGAATCAGGACAACATCCTGGTCCCTTTGCAAAACTCCTTGAAAGTTTGGGTATTGTCCCTCAGTACACAAATCATGGTTCCCCATGGATGAATGGTGTAGCTGAGAGGCGTAATCGAACCCTATTAGAGGCTGTGAGGACAATGCTGAGTAATACCAACTTACCCATAAAGTTGTGGATGCATGCCCTTATGACTGCTGTATATGTTGGAAACCGGGTCCCCAGTAAGGCAGTTTCAAAGACACCATTTGAACTGTGAAAAGGGTGGAAACCGAGTCTTCAACATTTGCATGTATGGGGATGCCCAGCAGAGGCACGCATTTATAATCCACATAAAAGGAAACTCGATCAAAGAACCATTAGTGGGTTCTTTATCGGCTATCCAGAAAAGTCTTAAGGGTATAGGTTTTACTGTCCTACACACAAAACAAGAATTGTGGAAATCGGAAATGCCAAATTCCTTGAGAATGGTGAAGTTAGTGGGAGTGATCAGGTAAGGGATGTCATAGTCAATGAAGTTAGGGTGGCAATTCCAGCTTCTTTGCCCCCAATTTCAATTGATGAAGTTCCACATAATGATAATGTTGACCCAGTCAATATTGTGGAACCTAACGTTGATGACCCTCCACTCCCGAATGATAACATTGCCACTGAAGTTGTTGATACAGCCCCTGAAATAGTATTAAGAAGGTCCACAAGACCTAGAAAGCCAACTACTTCAGACGATTATGTATATCTACAACAATGTGAATTTGACATTAATATTGATAATGATCCGGTTACGTTTTCACAAGCTATGAATTGTAATGATTCCGATAAATGGATTAATGCCATGAAAGAAGAGATGGAGCCTATGGCTAAGAATGAGGTCTGGGAGTTGGTCAATTTACCAGTAGGTCATAAGGCTGTCGGCTGCAAGTGGGTCTTTAAGACCAAGCGCGACTCCTCGGGTAATATTGAACGACATAAAGCCAGACAATGGATGTGAAAGAAGGCTTTAATCAGAAAGAAGGCAGTGATTATAATGAATCATTTTAGCTTTTGTAGCTCATTTTGATTTAGAGCTACATCAAATGGATGTGAAAACGGCATTCTTGAATAGGAGTTTGGAAGAAGAAGTCTACATGGCTCAGCCTGAAGGTTTCATTATTGATGGCAAAGAGGACAAAGTCTGTATATTAAAGAAGTCCATTTATGGACTTAAGCAAGCTTCTCGACAATGGTATATTAAGTTCCATAATACCATTACCTCCTTTGGGTTTCAAGAAAACACTGTTGATCAGTGTATATACCTGAAGGTCAGTGGGAGTAAGTTTGCATTTTTGGTCTTATATGTCGATGGCATACTTATAGCAACAGTGATTTGGGACTATTACGTCAAACTAAAGATTTCCTATCAAGCAACTTTGAGATGAAAGATATAGGAGAGGCGTCCTATGTGATCGGGGTGGAAATATCTCGAGACAGATCACAAAGGACATTAGGGTTGTCTCAGAAAGCCTATATCAGTAAAGTTTTAGAAAGATTTAACATGGTAAAATGTAATCCCAATGATGTTCCTATTCAGAAAGGGGATAAGTTCAGCTTAAGTATGTGTCCTAAGACTGAGCTAGAACGAAATACCATGAAAAACTTTCCTTATGCATCTCTGGTTGGAAGCTTAATGTATGCGCAGGTCTGTACAAGACCTGACATAAGTTTTGCAGTAGGTATGTTGGGTCGATATCAGTCCAATCCTGGAATGGGTTATTGGATATGCTGACTCAGATTTTGGTGGATGCGTGGACTCAAGGAAAAGCACTTTTGGTTATGTGTTTGTTTTAGCTGGGGGAGCAATCTCCTGGAAAAGTGCTAAACAAACAATTATTGTCTCATCCACTATGGAAGTTGAATTTGTAGCGTGCTTTGAGGCTACTATTCAAGCTTTATGGTTGCGGAATTTTCTTTCAGGGCTTAGCATTATGAATTCTGTTGCAAGGCCGTTGAGAATTTATTGTGATAATACCGCAGCTGTCTTCTTTTCGAAGAATGACAAGTATTCTAAAGGAATAAAGCACATGGAAATGAAATACTTGTCAGTTAAGGAGGAAGTTCGGAAAAACACTGTGTCAATTGAGCACATTATGACTAGTGCTAATATAGCAGATCCTTTAACTAAGGGATTACCTCCAAAGACATTTTTGAAGCATGCTATTGATATGGGTCTGGAGGATAATCATTAAGGCTTTTCGTTTATGTTTGGATCATGCTAGTGCTTTGTAATGATGACACTTATGTTTTGATTAATTAACTTATGTTTATTGTGATGATGATTTCCGAACACTTTTCTGTATCGTATTATTGTTATTGTATACATTGTTGTTGCACGATTAACAGAATCAGTCCTTTTCCTCAAGGACATTATTTGGGGATTATGTTTGCTCCTTGTACAGACTGGTTATTTTAAGTGATTGGTCCGTAGTACATGGAAGGACCACTTCTCTTTTATAGTAGTGTCTCCGCCATGACTCAACCAGTTGTTCAGGGATAATCAGGGTAATTAAGATAAACCCATTATGTGTTCATTTAACCGTCTACGCGCCTTATGTTATAATTAAACGTGACATTATGTTTTAATCAGTAATATGGTCCAAGTGGGAGAATGTAAGAATTATTATTTAATTTTCTATTATGTGGACCTAATTGCTAATATCAGTTGCCTTAATTAAATAACGGTTAAATATATTGTTTCGGGTTTTTAATAGGAGTCCTAGTTTAAGTGGATTACGGTTAATGTTTACAGGCCATTAACATACAGGCCCACTTATTCTATTAAGCCCCTCCTGCTAGGGCTGAGCAAAAAATCCGATTATCCAAACCGATCCAATATCTGATCTGAATCCGATCCGAATTTTTGGATACCCGATCCGAAAGTTAAGTTTGGATCGGATATCCGATCCGAAATCTTTGGTTTTGGTTTGGAAATTGGATATTAGAAAAAAAAAATTTGGATATCCGATCCGATCCGAAAATATAATTTTCTTGTATAATTTCGATAAAATACAATGTTATTTCATAAAACAACTTATAAAAGTTTTAATTATAAGAGAAATATGTAAGTGGTATTTAAATTTTATGTCGAGAACATTAAAGTAAGAATACTAAAGAAAATCATCGTGTAAAACGATGAATATGATGATGTTTCAAACTTAATTTTAATGTAAATTCCAAAATATGGATATCCGATGGATATCCGTATCCGATCCGATTATTTTGGATATCCGAACACTGGATATCCGATACATTTGGTTTGGATATTGGATATCTAAATTTTGGAATTCTAATTTGGATATCCGATCTGAACTAGCACTTTGGATCGGATATCCGATCCGTGTTCTGCCCTACCTCCTGCCACCTCTCTATATAAGCACACCTGTTTGAGCTTTAACCTAATTCATTCATATTAGAAACACACATAAAGAAAGTGAATTAGAGAATAAGGATGGCAGGAGAAGGCAAAGCAATAAGGGTTTATTCTTTATCTTTCTCAAGTGATTTTGTTATCAGATCTGATGGCTGCACCACGTAAGTATATCTCAGTAATTATCGCCTTAATCAAGATCCTATAATTTATGTTTACACTTTTGGGATGGAAGGGGATATAAGAGATTAAATTAAGATTGCTAATTGGTTGGATTATTCTGATAAAATAATCCAAATATCTTTTAATTGTTGTTATTATAATAATAATCATTACTAAATTAGTAATATTATACGGAGTACATTTTCTTATAATAACTAGCACGACATGTAATCAACCATTTTAATGCTATATGTGAAAAATAGTTAATCAGACCATCCTTTAGTTAAAATTATTCGTGTTAATTTTTCACCAAATAATACAATGCAAGCAAATGTTTCTAGATTTATGGAAATATAGAACAATATATAAGTTATCATGCTTGTATTATTGCATATCTATCATTTGAATCTCCAACAATTATTCCAATAATTATAAATCCGATTTGACCTATGAACGAATATGCAAGCATACGTTTCATGTTTGTTTGAGTAATAGCAATAAAATTCCCCAATATCAAAAAAAAAAATTGCTTCCTTGATCCTACCAAATAACGGCTCTAAGCCTCTAACTCGCAAGGATTCTATAAGGGTCTATTTGGTATTTGGATATTATTTTTATTCATAATTTGGCGAATGATGCATATTGAATGATTGGTTATTGAATTAATTTTCCACATACGAGTTATTTTACTCTTTCACATACACTTTTTCATAAGCTTTCGATATCATACCCTTTTTTAAAAGATAATCAAATTAACTCTTAGGTATACAACATTACAACTATACATATTCCCCTAAAATCGATTCTAATTGTTAATGATATGAAAATCTTCACTCAACAAACTAAAGTTCCCAGTCAACAACAAACACAACAAGTACCTAGTCAAGCTCCTTAATTGTCTCCTACTACTTGCATTTAGTTATTAACAATAGTCAATATAAATCCCTTACTTGTAGCTAGTAGTTACGTATTAATAGCTTAGCATCTCTTATATAAATAGTTAGCTAATGTATCAGTAAAACTCAACTTATCAATATACAATACTATCAATTCTTTACATGGTATCAGAAGTCTAAAACGATCCTCACGATCTCGCAAAATCTCGTCTGTCGCATCATATACACTCTCACTCGGCTCTCTGTTTTTTCCTCCAAACCCAACCCCATGGCTAACCAATTCCAACTCGTCAACCCCGCTGAACCAGCCTCCCCCATTACCTTTGTTACTCTCACGAATTGTATCCAACTCAAGGATACAATGACCTTCCGTCAATGGCGATTTCAGGTCCGAGCTGTCATGAATGGACTGCAGTTGTTCTCGTTCCTTGATGGTTCCAAACCAGCCCCTCCAAAAACAATTTCTCAAACTCCAACTCCCCCTGCCACTACACCCACCACTATTGACAACCCTGCCTATTCGACGTGGTATCGTCAAGATCAACTTGTTCTTGGCGCCATCACAGGTACCCTAGCTCCGCCTATTGCCGGCCTCATTGTCAATGACAATACCTCCCATGAAGCATGGACCACACTTCTTCGTACCTTTGCCAATTAGTCTCGCGGTCACCGCTTACAAATCAAAGACCGTCTCGAAAACATTACTCATACTAACGACATCTCCATTACCGACTACATGACTTCAATTAAAGCATGTACGGATGACCTTGCCCAACTCGAACATCCTATGGATGTTGACGATATCACAAACAAAATTCTAAATGGCCTCAATCAGGAAAACTATCGTTCCATTATCGAGTCAGTCCGTGCTCGTGACACACCCATTTCATTTGAGTCTCTCCACGAAAAACTCATTCAACATGAATTACGCATCAAGCACACACCTACTGCTTCGACATTCACCCCGTCTGCCAATGCCGCCACTTATCGTCCTAACTCTCACAATCGCTCCACCTATCAGCACCGTTCTAACAATCAAACCCGCCCCACCTATGTTCCCCAATCCACCACTACCAACTCACCTGACATTTCCCAGCCCTACACCAATCCTTACCATGGCAGATGCCACTTCTGTGATCGTCGCGGTCATGTCGCCTCCGACTGTCGCGACTTCAAACGCCTCTATCCGGATGTCATTTTTCCAACTCGACAAAATCGTCCTTCTCAGCCTCAAGCTCACACTGCTGCCTCCTCTGCCACGGCTCCACCAAAATCATGGGTCGTTGACAGTGGTGCGTCCCACCATATCACCGACGATTTAAATACTTTATCGCTTCATTCCCAGTATGAAGGACCCGATGATCTATACATTGGTGACAACTCACCACTCCACATCACTCACACGGGTTCTTTTACTATTTTATCTTCCTCTCACTCTCTCGTCTTTCATAATGTTTTAGTTGTTCCAAAAATATCCCGCAAACTCTTCTCCGTTTCTCAATTCTTTTATGATAATAATGCTTATGCCGTCTTCTCACACTCGTCTTTTTCTATTAAGGATATCCAGAGGGACAAGCTACTACTTCACGGTCCACTAATTGATGGCATGTATGTGTGGACCCCACCCTCGCCTCAAGCCAACCTAGTTATCGCTCCAGGACGATCATCGTGGCATCATCGTCTTGGGCACCCTTCTCATAAAGTTCTTCAAATTTTAAATTCTAAGTTTAAATTATGCATTTCCCATTTCGCTGATTGTATTGCTTGTCACATTAATAAAAACCACAAACTTCCGTTTTCTATATCTACACTCGTCTCAAATTCCCCTCTCGACTTAGTCTTTTACGATGTTTGGACCTCTCCCGTCAAGTCACCTGAATCATACAAATACTATGTCATTTTTGTCGACCATTACACTCACTATATATGGTTATATCCGATAAAACAAAAATCCGACACCGCATCTACATTCCTAAAATTTCGTGCTATTGTTGAAAAATATTTTAATAAACCAATTAAGCAATTTTACTCCGACAATGGCGGTGAATTTATCAAATTAACGAGTCAACTAAATATAAATGGCATCACCCATCTCACATCTCCTCCACATACACCCGAACATAATGGGTTTGCTGAGCGTCGACATCGTCATATTGTTGAAACGGGCCTCGCTCTTCTCACGCATTCCCAACTTCCCACAATTTTTTGGCCTCACGCCTTTACAACTGCTGCATATTTAATCAATCGTCTCCCTACCTCCACACTACAAAATAAATCACCTTATTCAACACTTTTTTCCCGAGAACCCAATATTTCCAAATTACACAGTTTCGGGTGCATGTGCTTCCCCTGGTTACGACCTTATACCACAAATAAACTCCAACCTCGGTCCATTCAATGCATTTTCCTAGGTTACTCACTCACACAAAGTGCTTATCTATGCTTCGACCCCGTCACATCGAGACTTTATACATCTCGTCATGTTCGGTTCCTTGACGATGAATTTCCCTATTCCCGCCTCCTCTAATTTCCCAACACACCTTCCACCATCTCCCCCACGGAGTGGTGCTCCCTGGTCATTCCGGTCCAGCAAACGACCCCCCTTCCCTCTTTGCCAACACCTCCTACCGTCCCCTCTTCCCCTGCTATCACCAGCCCGACGTCTTCACCCTCCCACTCCTCCCCTGTTTCTGTCTCTTCCCCCACCACTCCTGGCGCGCCGCCTCCACCACCTCCTCCTCCTCCCACTCGCCCTGCCACCCGCCTTAGCCACAACATAATCGTGCCCAACCGCCGCTATGCCAAACACGTGTCCCTCCCTTCCTCCTATGCCACTCCAAACATGGTTAAACAGGCTCTCGTCGATCCTCTTTGGCGAGCAGCTATGCAATCCGAGTTTGACGCGTTAATTCGCAACCAAACATGGGCACTGGTCCCCTCTCATAATACCCGAAATATCATTGGCTGTAAATGGGTGTTCCGTATCAAATATAATCCGGATGGCACTTTAAAACAACACAAAGCCCGACTCGTAGCCAAGGGTTTTCATCAACAACCTGGGCTCGATTATTCCGAAACATTCAGTCCCGTTGTCAAACCCACCACAATCCGTCTCATACTCTCCCTTGCTGTCACTCATGGTTGGTCTTTGCGCCAAATTGATGTCAATAATGCCTTCCTTCAAGGAACATTAACTGAGTCCGTGTATATGATGCAGCCACCAGGTTTTGCGAATCCCGAGTCCCCTGATTCTGTTTGCAAATTAAGTAAGGCTATTTATGGTCTAAACTAAGCACCCCGTGCTTGGTATACCGAACTGAAAAACTATCTACTCTCCTATGGATTTCGAAGCTCTATATCCGACCCATCTCTCTTTATTTTAAATACCGCTACAACTAATTTGTTCGTTCTTGTTTATGTCGATGATATAATAATTACAGGTCCTAAATACGATGATGTTCTCAAGTTCATTCATGCAATATCCAGCCGCTTATCATTAAAGGATTTGGGTCCGCTATCATATTTCTTGGGCATGGAGGTAACCCCTACTTCATCCGGTCTTCATCTCAACCAATCCAAGTATATTTCCGATATCCTAGCTCGCTTCAATATGCTGGACTGCAGCCCTGCTACTACTCCGATGCTCGCTCATCCCCCACTGGTTCGTGATGATGCTCACCCGATTGATAATGCCACCGATTATAGGGCTCTTGTGGGAAGCTTACAATACTTGTCACTTACTCGTCCTGACATCGCGTTTCCTGTCAACAAGCTCGCACAATTTCTCACCCATCCGACCGCTGCTCATTGGTGTGCACTCAAACGACTACTTCGCTTCCTAAAAGGTACCCTCAATCATGGCATTCACTTTCGTAAGGCCAATTCCTTTAATTTACATGCCTATTGTGATGCGGATTGGGGCGGTGATCGTGACGATTATTTATCTACCACTGGTTCTATTGTATTCATCGGTCAACACCTTGTATCTTGGTCCTCGAAGAAACAACGTGCTCTATCTCGCTCATCTACCGAGGCTGAATTTCGCGCCGTCGCGGATACTACGGCTGAAATTTTATGGCTTAAATCGTTACTTACTGAATTGGGCATTTCTCTATCAAGACCTCCTGTTATTTTCTGTGACAACCTTGGAGCTACTAACTATTCGGCAAATCCTATATTTCATTCCTGAATGAAGCATCTAGCTCTTACATTCCATTTTGTACGGGAACAAGTTCAACTCGGAACTGTACGAATCCAACATATTAATGGTGACGATCAAATTGCCGACACTCTCACCAAGCCACTGTTGAAACCACGTTTTACTCTATTGGCATCCAAGATTGGACTCATGCTCCGACCGTCCATCTTGCGGGAGCATGTTAATGATATGAAAATCTTCACTCAACAAACTAAAGTTCCCAGTCAACAACAAACACAACAAGTACCTAGTCAAGCTCCTTAATTGTCTCCTACTACTTGCATTTAGTTATTAACAATAGTCAATGTAAATCCCTCACTTGTAGCTAGTAGTTACGTATTAATAGCTTAGCATCTCTTATATAAATAGTTAGCTAATGTATCAGTAAAACTCAACTTATCAATATACAATACTATCAATTCTTTACACTAATTACTTTAAAAACTTGAAAAATGCATTATAGCTCAACAATTAGTAGAGTAATTTTTTTTAGCAATTATTAATATGTGTTATTGAAATTTTAGGTTTATCAATTGGTCAATTAATATATTTAGCAATTATTATCCATTAGGGTTTATGAGTTAGTGGAAGACGCGGTGGTTAGAGTAGTCGACGACCGACGGTGGTTTTGGCTGTGCACGGTGGTCAGAGGGGTGGCACGTGAAGTTGTGCGTTGTTGAAGTAAGAGGGCGACGTGGGATTCTCGGAGTGGATTAAGGAAGGCAAATAAGGGGAAGGGAGGGTCAGGATAGGCGAGGCAGGTCATGGCAGGTGAGAGTGGTGGTTGGAGCAGAAGGAGGGGGATAAGGATAGGAGTGAAGGGGGGTGGCGATTGGTCGGAGCACGGCCGGAGAGGGGAGCATGGTTGGTCGGAGCAGCGTTGGCCGAAGGCTGGAAGTGTTGAGGTGGTGTTGGTAGTGAAAAAGATGAGTGAATAGAGAAAAAAAATCAATTGGATGAGGGAATTAGAAAAATAACAAGAGTAAAACTGTAATAGCCGTATGCGGTATGTGAAAGAGTAAAATTCGTATGTGAAAATCAATCAATAACCCACACAAAGTTGGTGTGATTCTGATGGCGTTGCATATCCAAGAAGGGTCAGTCCACCATAAATGAATGATGGTGGAGATGAGAGAAAAGCCATTACAAAAGGGCCTGAAATCTTTGTGTTAGCACTTAGCATTACCATGCCTCGCGATATCGTGGTCCATAAACCTTACTTTATATAGTATGTAAGTACTATGTGGATATAAAATAAAAAGTACTGGATTAGTTTGGTCCAGTGGCTTTAGTTGTAATTGCAACTGTTGAAGGCCAATTGGTTGCGAGATCAATTTTTCACTTAGTGTTGGTGTCCGCATGTCCCGTTACGTTCGGGTTATCTAAATTTATCATTTTTAATTATTTTTTTTTAATATAATAGACTTATTTAATTTATACATTTATTATTTTTATCATTCATGAATATATTTTTGTATGCCATTCTTAAAATTGTGATTAAGATAAAAAAAAGTGCAATCAAATTATGAGACACAATTATTATCCCGTTAATACTACTCTTACTTTCACTAATCTTGACGTTATTACTAATATTTTCACTAATTTGACTACTACTACCATTATTTGCACTACCCTAGTTATTTATATTATTACTTTCATTACCCTTACTCCTACTGCATTTACTTCAATACTCACGCTACTATTATTACCTTTTTTAAAATTATGATTTTAAAAAAAATTATCAACCAAATTATGAGTATATTCACTATTTTTAGTATTATTAGGTTTACTCAATAAATGTATAATGTATGAGTTTAGACTGAGTAAACTCATACCAAGTGTTTGTTTGACAAATATTAAGGTTTTATACTCATACTTCAAATCTATGAGGTATGTGTTACTCATTCCAGTGAGGAGTTGGGTATTAGATTGATGCCTTATGTATATCAAATAAGAATAAATAAACATGTGAACAAAATTATGGAATATTGTAAATCAAAATTTCAATATACTTTATTGATTATATCTTATTTTTCATGATTCTATAATATTAAAGGTATTACTAAAATATTTTATTTTGCTGATTTCAACTTTAATTGAGTTCCAAATCCATGTAACTCAAATTGAAATATATACAAGATTACAAGATATGAGGAATCCAGTTTTAAACTCATACCACCCAGATATGATTCTTCATTCTCAATCCATACCCATGCACGAAACAAATGTTCCACTTATTAGATTATAAAATCAAAGAATTACTTCATTCATTACCAAGTTTTGGAAACAACCTTCTTTCACTTATAAAGTGGATTATATCCCCTCCTATTTATGCGAATTAGGCTCAATAACTAAACTTAACAGTTAACAAGCTATCAAGAGTTCATGGTTAAAAAAATTTGACGTAATGAAAAAAAATGAAAAAGAGAAAAAACTTGGCCAAGAAATTACAGCCAATAAGCCTGGTCTTTCGAATAAAGGGACCTCAAATTTAAAAGAGAGCATGAAGACATAACTTAGCTCACCCTTTGATTAACTCGCATGTGAGTGTCTCATGGAAGAAAAACGAAGGAGTGTACTAGTACTAGATTATAGATAACGAATTGCTCCACGGCTCCACCTCTTACCAATTAGAGTAGAAATGCAACATCTTTAGACACATGTATGATTAAGTGTGGCCTTTCTCGGTAGGGTTATTGGAACTTTGGATGAGGTATTGAAAACGTGGGATTAAAACTTAATATCAAATAGTAGAAGAGGACAATGAATCAATGATTAAAGAGACGATGGAACAATTTTTTTACAAACTAGTGTAGGCCTCCTAGGTTAATTCACATGATTACACATTACTCTTAGCACAAATTCTTATTTAAGACGGAGGTATCCGTCTTAACCTTAAGACGGATACTATATTCTCTCACAAAATACCCATCAAGGGTGAGTGGAGAGCACATGGGGGTGCCCACCTTGTCCCCTCTACCCATTTCCTCTCACAAAATACCCGTTGCAAGATCCGACCCGTCTTAAGCAAGATCTACTGTACTCTTAGTGGGTGTCTTTTCAGACGGGTTATTTTTAGTATATACTAATAAGACGAGATTTTGTATCCAATTTAGACCTAAATGTAATCACGTTTGCAAAAAAAGTTATCATAAGCTATAAAACAATACCTGAACTATAGTGGTTATATTTGACAATAAAAATAGATACAAAACCCCGTCTTAAGGTTCAGACCAAAAAAATTGGTCTAAAACAAGAATTAGTGGACGCCATTATTACATTTCAGAAATATACCAAAACGAAATTTGAAATAATGCTTCGCTTGCTACATCGTCCCACTAGTTTCCTTCTCTCTTGCTACACTTAGTTTCTCTGGCTGCTCGGAGATGGTCCTGGTGTCGGAGGCAAGACTCCGAGAAGAGGCAATGCCAAAACATGTGACAATTATATTGGATGGTATAAACTCTAGTAGTTCTACAACATTTAGAGAGATAGAGAGATATAGAGGAAGAGAGAATTTGTAATCAATGAATTGTATTAGATAATAATGAATTGTTACAATGATTGTTCAGCAACTTTGATATATATACAGAGTAGCTAACTATGATTAAGACTTGCTTACTCTAAGGTTAGTTGTTAGTTTAGATAGGTTAGTTAGTTATAACAACCTTAGTTAGTTATAACAACCTAGATTAGTTAGTTATATTTTTCCTAACTAACTAACATAACTGATATGTTAATATTCCCCCCTCAAGCTATGCTTGGATGGAAAATCAATCCTAACTTGCTGGATAAAAACCTATGCTGATCAGTTCCCAGTGCCTTCGTCATAATGTCAGCATACTGCAATCCAGTTCTCACATGTTTTGTTATTAAGAACCCATCATCTTGTTTGTCCCTAACAAAGTGACAGTCGATGCTTAGATGTTTTGTTCTTTCATGGAAGATAGGATTCTGAGCTAGATGCTCAGCTGCCTTGTTATCACAATAAAGATTGATAGGCTTTGTAACATTATTAACTCTCATGTCTTGCAGAAGAGCATCCAGCCAAACCAACTCAGAAGATGTATAAGAGAGGCTTCTGTACTCAGATTCAACACTGCTCTTACTAACAGTCTTCTGCTTCTTTGTTTTCCACGAAATGAGTGAACTCCCTAGATAGATGCAATAACCACTCAGTGATTTGCATGTAAAAGAGCATTGTCCCCAATCTGCATCACTGTATGCAGTGAGATTCAGATCAGAGGTAGAACTGTATAGTAAACCAGTATTAACCGAGCCTTTTAGGTATTTCAAAACATGTATTGCAGCTTGCATATGGGGAACCCTTGGCTGACTCAAAAACTGACTGAGATGCTGAACTGAGTAAGACAGATCAGGCCTTGTCATATTTAGGTATAACAGCCTGCCAATCAACCTCCTATAGATTCCAGGTTCCTGTAGCAGCTCACCTTCATCTATTGACAGTTTAAGTCCTCTTGGCAAAGGGAAAGCTGTTGTAACAGCATTCTCCATGTTCATATCAGCCAGTATATCAATGATATATTTTCTTTGATTCACTAATATGCCTTTCTCATTCCTAGATATTTCAAGGCCTAAGAAATATCTCATTTGTCCTAAATCTTTGATAGAGAAAGCTGTATCAAGCCCTTGCTTTAGCAATAGAATTCCATCCTTATCATTGCCTGTGAGTAAAACATCATCCACATAAACCAAAGCTACCACAAAAGAGCCTGTTGCAGGATTGAATTTTGTGAAAAGTGAATAATCCTGTCTTGATTGAACAAACCCCATGCTGATCAGGTACTTAGTTAGCTCTTTATTCCATTGCCTAGATGCTTGCTTTAACCCATACAATGACCTTTTGAGCCTGCAGACTTTACCTTTCTCAACCTTGTAACCCTCTGGAGGCTTCATATATAACTCCTCTTCTATGAAGCCATGAAGGAAAGCATTGTTTATGTCAAGCTGATATAAGGACCAATGTTTAGCAGCTGCTACAGCAAGGAGGGCTCTAACAGTGGTGAATTTAGCCACGGGAGAGAAAGTGTGAGTGTAATCCTTGTCTTTAACCTGATTATACCCTTTAGCCACTAACCTGGCTTTAAACCTCTCAATACTCCCATCAGCTTTGTACTTTATCTTGAATACCCACTTTGAACCAATAGGTTTATGACCATCAGGCAGATCCATCATCTCCCATGTAGAATTGGCCTCTAATGCCTGCAGTTCTGCCTCCATGGCAGCCAACCACCTGGGATCCTTGCTTGCTTGCTTATATGTATAAGGTTCTGGCTCTTTGAGTGTAGTAGCAAGAGATGCCACATACTCATGATGAAAATCTTGTAACTGATGTAAAACAGTTGCATGAAATGCACTAGGATCCTCACCAGATACTGGTGGCTGAGTAAACATCTTTAATGGACAATGAAATCCATTTAACTTAACAGACATTTGTCTTGGTCTGACTGACCTTCTTGGGTTGTGTGATACATTATTAACAGAATCAGAAATATGTGGTAAAGGTGGAGAATCAGAATCAGATAGGAAACTCACATCATTATCTCTTGTCACAATTTCAGGAATGTCACTAATAGTAGCATTATGATTATCAGGAATGTTAGCAACATCATTATCTATGACTGAAGTAACATGAGTAGGCAAAATTAGAGTAGAAGATGCAGGATTAACTATAGATGGAATAACAACTTGCTCATCAGATTTAAAAGGAAAAACAGTCTCATGAAATAATACATCTCTACTGATGAAAACTTTCCTAGTTTGCAAATCATAAAGTCTATATCCCTTTTGACCTTGGGGATAACCTATGAAAACACATTTCCTAGCCCTCGTGCCAAACTTGTCACAGTAAGTGGGAGGCATAGTTGAATAACAACAACAACCAAAAGTCCTGAGATGAGCATAATCTGGTTTGTGCTTAAAAAGACACTCATAAGGAGTCTGCCAACCTAATGTAGGAGTAGGCATCATATTGATTAAATGAGTGGCAGTTAACAAGCAGTCTCCCCAAAACCTTATGGGCAAATGAGCATGAATCCTTAATGCCCTAGCTGTATCAAGCAAATGTCTATGCTTTCTCTCAACTCTCCCATTTTGTTGTGGTCTTCCTACTATACTGGACTGATGAATTATGCCCTTGTTTTTGAACAATCTATTACAAACATGCTGGAAAAACTCAGTGCCATTATCACTTCTAATGAACTTAACCCTGGCCTGAAACTGATTATCAATATATGCTAAGAAATCCTGAATAAGAATAGGCACTTGATCCTTAGTTTTAAATAAAATAGTCCAAGTATTCCTAGAATAATCATCTAGAATAGTTAAGAAATATCTAGCTCCTGTCATAGTAGGAACCTTATAAGGCCCCCAAACATCAAGATGCAATAATTCAAAACAACAAGTTGCCCTAGAAGAGCTTATTGGAAAAGGCAATTTATGAAACTTTGCAAAAATACATGATTCACAATTGAAATCAGAATGTTTAGGTTTAGCACAATCTATTACATGTTTGAGTCTATCATAAGAAATGTGTCCAAGTCTATTATGCATTAAAGAAATTTGTACATTCTTGGAAGTATTAACAGCATTATTAACTGTTGAGCTAAAAACTTTGTTTTGAAGAGCACAAGTAACAAGAGCAGCAAGTTTAGTCACAAGTTCCTGAGTGAACAAACTCTGGAATCTATACAAGTCCCCTACTCTTTTCCCTGATGCAATTACTTTCTTACTGATAAGGTCCTGAAATAAACAATGTTGAGATAGAAAAATAACAGATAGTGAATTATTATCAATTAGTTTACTAACAGACATCAAGTTCTGCTGAAAATCAGGAATTAACAGCACATTCATTAATGAAATTTTCTCAGTTAAATGGACATTTCCTGATGTTTTGACCAATTTAGTTGTACCATCAGGTAAACCAATTAACACAGGTGTAGATAATTGAACAATATTATGCAACATATTAACATCATAAGTCATATGATCACTAGCCCCAGTGTCAATGATCCAATCATGCAAAAAACTGGACTTATTAGCAGAACAAGCATGAGATATTATACCTGCAAAGTTTGAGGATGAAAGAACAGGTTTAGAATCTGATATCTTTTTCATGACTTGATCAATAACTGAAGTAACCAAACCATTGATCATAGATGAATCAAAAGTGATTCCTTGAACATGATGAGAAGTTGATGCTAGAGCAGTGTGATCATCATCATCCAGAGGTGAGAATTCTTCAATAAGGTCAGCCGAATTTGCAGATTTCTTGAAATTTCCCTGACTTCCTCTGTGAGTATTTCCTTGAAACCCTTTCTGAGGATAAGACTTCCCCTTTCCTTTGCCATTCTTTGGAGGAAACCCCACTAGAAGATAACATTTCTCAACTTTGTGACCCATTTTTCCACAAGATGTACACTTGTTAAGCCTAAAACAATCCTCAATGGTATGATTGTTCATATTACAATGACTACAATATTTAGAACCCTGATCTTGCTGATTATGATTGGAATCAGATGTTTTGAATGAAGCATATGCATTTGTCTCAAGACTAACATCAGCATTATCAGTAATAAGCTTCTGTCTCTCAATCTTTTGTAACATTCCTAGAGTCTTGCTGAGAGAAGGCAATGGATCCATTGCAAGAATTTGAGATCTGATGGTGTCATAACCAGAACTTAATCCCATGAGAAACTGAATCAATTTTGCATTCTGTTCTCTTTCAAGCATTCTTTTTAGCAAAGAACATGAACATAATGCTAGTTTACCACATGAACATACAGGAATAAGATCTAAACTGTCCAATGTCTCCCATAGATGCTTGAGTTTACCATAATATTCCACAAGAGACAGATTTGATTGTACAGTGTCCTCCAAATCCTTCTTAATCTGATAAATTTCAATGGCATTTGCTTGCCCATACCTCTCTAGTAGTTCTGACCATAAATCTTGAGCTGTCCTGATGTACTTAAGGTTATCTCTTAATGGTTTATCAATTGAGTTTAGAATCCATTTTAGAACCATTAAGTCACATCTAATATATTGATGATGTTTCTTGTCAGAAACAGGAGGTCTAGGCAGAGTACCATTAACAAATCCATCTTTGTTCTTTGCAATCAAGGACATTAAAACATCTTGTTTCCAAGATAAGAAATCAACCCCATCAAACAAAAAAGACGTCAATTGAGCAAAAGGTTGATCAGAATTACTAAGGAAAAGTGGATCATCAAAATAATCATAGGATGAACCAGTAGTTTCAGAAACTTCAGGCATTGCAACAAATTATTGAAGTAGAACTTACTGAAGAAGTAATAGCGGAAGAATAGGATAATCTTGACAGATGATTACACCTTGAATCTTGTAATGATCCTAGGATTATAATCTATAAAATGTGATGTAATTAAACCAGGAACAAAACCTTGTTTCGTCTGATACCATATAAACTCTAGTAGTTCTACAACATTTAGAGAGATAGAGAGATATAGAGGAAGAGAGAATTTGTAATCAATGAATTGTATTAGATAATAATGAATTGTTACAATGATTGTTCAGCAACTTTGATATATATACAGAGTAGCTAACTATAATTAAGACTTGCTTACTCTAAGGTTAGTTGTTAGTTTAGATAGGTTAGTTAGTTATAACAACCTTAGTTAGTTATAACAACCTAGATTAGTTAGTTATATTTTTCCTAACTAACTAACGTAACTGATATGTTAATAGATGGGAATAGAAGGTGGCATGAGGCCCATGTCAATCCCCTGAGTTAGGTTCCCTTTTATAATTTTAATATGCTTTTAGTAGTTAGTATAACTCTGCCTTAAATGGAGAATTCCCACTGCTTCCAGCTTTGTGTATGGACTTGCGACATTGGGACGGGGCAAAGATGCTAGTTTGTAACATCACAATTATAAGTAGACAATGTGCAGGGTGGCAATCAACTCAGTCAGGTCGGGATCGATCGGGTTCGGGTCATATTGGGTCATCCTATCCTTTCGGGTTGAGTCGGGTTGGGTTCGGGTCATTATCAAGTCGAGCCATTTTTGGTCAAATTATTTATCGGGTCAGTTCAGGTTTGGGTCGTGTCATTATCGGGTCAGGTTACTTTATCGCATATTTTCAAGTTTTGACTATTAAATTAAGTTTTTAACCATTACTCCGTATTTCGAATTTGGTTTAGTTACTGCATTATTAAGTCAAACACATCAAATCAAAACACTAAATCACTTTCATTTTAATCATTATTAAGTTTAATAATTGCCAGGTCATTAATTTAATCGAGTCAATATCGGGTCTGGTCAAAATCGAGTCAGGTCTTGTTCAGGTTTAGGTCTCTTATTATTAGGTCGCGTCGGGTTACGGGTCGTCATCGGGTCAGTCGAGTCAGATTTTGATTCGTAAAATTTTCGATTTTTATAGGGTCGGATTTGCTAGGGTTCGGATCAAGTCACTCGAGTCGAATTAAGCTTCACAACTCTAACTAAGGGAACAAAGCCTCAAAATATTTGGGGCCTCAATTACTCAATGATTATTGGGTTGCGGTTTGCAAATTTATCCAACGGAAATTTTTTGATAGCTTCGGACAGCCTTAATGCTGTGAATATGTTATTAAGTGATGATGCATTATATGGAACGTTTGCTAATTTCATACTTGAGTGTAGGGAACAATTGAAGGAATCAACCCGTCTGAAGCTTGTATTTGAGAAGAGAAAAACAAATGGTGTTGCGGATTGTATCGCTAATTATTCCATGAAGGATACTAGTCTTTGTAATGGTGTTTTTACTTGGGATAACGCCCCATCTTTTGTAATTCATGCTTGTAATTTAGACTCTTTGACGGCTTCGACGCCGCTCCCTCCCAACCCCCCACCATAATATGTAGTCAAATAATTGGCAGCAACTTTTTTAATATATTGTACCTTATGTCCAAAAAGAAATACTCAATATTAACGAGTTACACGGAACAAAAGTGATGCCAAATTTCTTTGAAGTAGGTTGATCCAATAGTGTTAGGCCACTTCTATTCCAAAACAATTGTTACGATATTAACTAGCTTAGATCTCGTACAATATATCCACGGTATATATAGTTTTTGTATTGTTAGTAAATTATTTATATAAAATTAGTACAACATTAATTGTTCACATTTCTCATCATCGTATTTTGTCTTTGAAAAAAAAGTTAGTATTAAAAATTAATCATGAAAAAATTGAGTAATTTATTTAAATGTATTTTAATTAAAATATTGTTTATACCATAACGCTAGGGATTACAATTTATAAATCTTTTCTTTTATTGTCATGAAACTAATTTAATTTTATACGGAGTATGAGTTAAGACATCCTTATAATATAAAAGATTTTAAAATGTATAGTTTATATAGATTTTAATTAAAACTAGGTTTAACCCCGTGCAAAACTGCACAGGGTGTTTTTATGAAAAATAGAAAAGATATTATTAACAAAACATACATAATCTAATTGGGTGAAATTTATGAAATTAGCCAATATATTTTACAAACAATAATTTTTGGTCAAAGTTCAGGCATGAATATTCACGCCCAAGTCTGGTATTAGACGGGTTTTTATGCCTGGTCCAAATTTTAGTGTTTTTTATAGTAAAATTTAATATAGAAGTTTGATTTATCATCGTTGATAGATTAATTTTTCAAATCATTGTCGTTATTCGTTATAATTTATATTTGTTGAATTTATTTTTTTTGTTTAATTTGTAATATCTTCAATTTTTTTGGTAAATCTATTGTGATTTTCATTTAAAATAGTAAAAAAAACTTAGATAGAAAGTATTCCCGCTATCTCAATTATTTGTGTATATTTTATTGCAATATCTAAAATCTCCTTTTATATCACAATACTAGATTAGTTGCACTCCAATATCTAATATCTAAAATCTCCTTTTTTTAGGTATATTTCAAGCATAGAAACACTCCAATTAGTTGCACCTAAACTATCCCAAATCTCTTTTTATATCACAATACTAGATGATATAAGAGGAGCCCTAATATGACTAGTATATCTATTACTACACTTAGTAATATTATCATTATATTAGAAGATATATGAACTTGTTTATTGTGAAACTTCTTAAGTTTCTAGAGTAAAAAAAAATTCCAAATGAATATGAAATCTAGCGAACAAATAAGAGGAGAAAACATCTTCTTATTAGTTCACCAAAATCGGCCAATATGGGGAGAGGAGAGCATGCTCTTCACTTTTTGTCTTTACAAGAAAGTAGGTTAGGCCTAGGTCTAGGTATGCAATCATGTTGTTTATAATCATTATTAGAACAACAAATATTACATAAACCCTACCCTAATAGCCCCAAAACCGATGCACCATATTACATGGGTTCCAGTTTATCTTTTGTAATTTGTCATTTGTCATATGTGTGACATGGGACATGTGACATGTAATTTTGCCTATAAATATACATTTAACTAATTTAAATGTAATCTTATAACAAATAAATTAAACTTAACATTTTAAGTAATAATTTATAATTACATGTTTACAAAATGGGTCATATCATATTAGGTTAATATATTATACAACTAATTGTAATCATAATCAACCAATCATGCTTATCTAAAATGTTTCATAAACATTAAGCATTCTTAGTAATATAACAATTAAATTACTAAATTGAATCTTATTTAATCATATTAAAATAAGATATAAATCTCACTTATAATATAAACTTGTTTAAATTAAGGGATTAATTAATATGTATCGCTATACAATTAATTAACTTTCATGATTAGAGAATCGTCCTTTCGGTGTTATCTCAAGGGATCAACTGATCACCGCCGTGATACGACAGTAACGTCAAACTCTAGTAAGTCAATCGTTACCGATATATGTGAACCAGTTGACAATAATATTTATCATCCTTTTGTATTCTTGTTATTCAGATTTAATTAAGTGATCGCACTATTGTTGAGAACACTTACTCCAACAATCTCCCACTTTTTCGAAAGAAGTGTGCATCACCAATGCTCTTGTCCTATTATAATCTCTCACTCAATGCAAGGCGTCTTGCAGGTCGTACTTGCATGTCATCATATCTTGAGAGGTTTCCTCGATCAAGAGAGTAACTGACTGACCGGAATTATCTACCATTGATACTTTCCGAGCATGGCCACGCATTTCCAGTTCACTACTCCTCGAGTGACCCTTAAATATTAGATAACCCTGACAAGGGATTGGACAATTCCTATCGCATTATTCCCTTCGTAGACTCACAGTTCTTTATGACCCAAAAATTGCCCATTCACCTCCTTTTACAGAATGGCTAGGGGAAAAAATCAAAGTCAATCAGAAACTATGTTGACTTGAGCGAACAGTATTTAGTCTAAAGAATTGACTCAAAACGAATACTATAGTAGTTATCGCCACGACCATGCTATATGAATTTCCACAACTATATAACCGGTCACTGCCCGACAGAGTGTCTCATACACTCTGCCTATGTGATCGACTAGTCATCCCTTATGACCCCATGACACTTGAACTTGCCATCAATCATATCACACTCCAGTTACTTGGAGACGCAACCTCATATAAGCAAGTAGGGGTCAATGATAATAGGGTTCAAAGTTGTCACTACAACCTATTTGGATATAACAAAGCGCAAAATGAGTTTTAGAAACTCAAACGATAAATGTGATTATCATATATGAACAATCAACACAATTTTATTGCTTCATATCTTATAATCTAAAGTACACAAGTTCCATGATACTACATGACGATCTTGTCTTAATGCAATAAAGGCTTGAGCAGTAGATATACCATGTATCCTTTTATTCCAACCTTTTTCCTTCCTTTCAATGTTATTCCTAATGACATGAATTTATCTAAGTACATGTCTAGATCTTTATCTAGTGTTGGGCTCTTTAACATGAAAGATGCTCCCATGTGTTATCATGATAACTATGTGATAGTATCTCGGATCTACTATTAGTTCCTTATAAGCCACCTCATCCTCATCATAATGTACCAAGACTCCATTTGTAGAATTCTTAATGATTGACTCTCCAATCATACTTTTTTGTTATTCGCTTTTAATATCACAAAAGTCAGCCTAGGTTTTTGACAAATCCTTATAAGTTTGAAAACTTGGGTTTGTGTAACCTTTAACACATAACTAAGTTATCACTACCAGACAAAAGAATGAATCCCTAGTTCTCCTCGAGAACCTCATGGATGTTCTTGAAGGCTATCCAATGACTCTCATGTGGATTGATTCGTTATTCACTTTTCATGCTCGAAGCATATAAGTCATTAAGGTATGTGCATATCATGGCATACATGGATGGTCTAACGGCGGAAACATTAGTAATCATGTGATCAAAAATTCTTAGGTTCAATAGATGACTATGACTGTTTCAGAGTAATTCAAATTTCATCAACATGAAAAAACTTCTTAGTTCGTTGATCCTCAGATGAAGGATCTTTATAAAAAATAATTTTCTTATCTTAATGCCAATATCCCTTATTGTCAATCACTATAGATATCGGATACTTCAGATACGATATGCCTCTTCAAAGTCTTTCCACTACAAGAGAAAGCTCGTTTTGCGACGGATTATTCCGTCGCTAAACATGGTATTTCCGTCGCCAGAGACAGTTTTGCGACGGATTTGCGACGGATAGTATCCGTCGCTTATTTTCTTCGCAAACAGAGGTATTTGCGACGGACTAATCCATCGCAACAAACCTGCGACGGAATATCCGTCGCCTGTAACACCCGTAAATGTACCCTATTTTTATAGTGAAAATATTTTACGGAAACTTTTCAGTGAATTTTAGTTTTAATCGTAAATTTAATTTTCCGAGTCGAATTTAGAATTTCCGAGTTCGTATTTGGAATTTCCGCGAGATTCCATGAGAATCCCGTCTTAAGGCGAGTTTGACTTTCTTTGACTTTTTCCCTTATATTCCCTCATACTCCCTTAACCTATTTTTCATTCAACACAAATCAAACTTACTTCTTCCTTAAGCAAACCAAAACCCTTGCCTCCATCTTTGATCCAATCTTAGAATCATCATAGCTCACTCGTTTCTTGTTCAAATTCACGTAAGTTCGTCTTATTCTTCCCCTCTTAGCTTCCTCTATCCGTATTGGTAATAAAATTACCGTCTTTCTCGCTTTTTAAAATTATCCGTCTTTCTCAAGGTGAATGATATTCATCTTTTATTATCTAATTGTATGTAGGTGGAGACTAGGAAGGTCTAGAATCGATTAAAGACGCGTAAAGGTAACGGTGAAGGGTTACTCGGTATCATTTACGTGTTTTACATGCTTTATATGATAGAATTCGTATTAGATTACGATTAGTAAGTTTAGGAATTATGTTATGGATGATGATTGTTGTTATTTGATGATTGTTGATGATGAATATTGATTGTTGATAGTTAATAGAAGTGAATTATGAGAACTGGAAATGATAGAGTTGTGTATGTTGCTCACGGGTTGATGTAGTCCCAGCCGGGTGCCCGGCCGCCGGTCCAGTGGCCGGCTGGGAACTCACTGCACCGACCCTTTTTCGTAGAATGATCATATCTCCTTTGTTACTTGCTTGTTTTGGGCTTGTGACCTATCGTTGGAACCGTAAGAGGATAAGCTATCACCTCGACTTGAAATTTATGCATTTGCATATCTAGAACTCTAGTTATGACCGTTTGAAGTGGACCCTTGTTTTAGTTAGTTTCCAAACTTGCTTTTTGTGTGTAGTTGTGCTCCGAGCCGGGGTACCGGCCGCCGGCCTCCAGACCGGCATGGAACACGGCTGTGTTTTTCTCTTATAATTTCTAAAACTCGTAATTTACAATAGTTCGCATGGTTCGTTTATCGTATAATTTTACGTAGTGACTTATAATATTAATGTTTTGAATATATGACATTTCATTCGCTTGTATCACATGTTTTGTGACGGTTTTGCTATGTCTCACTTTGAGTCGGTTTTTACAAATGATACGGTTTGAGCACTATTTTGTCTTGTGCTTTGTACTCTCATTCCCTTGGCTACCTTCCCGTTCGTAAGGCTGGAATGTCGGAACGGAGAGGTATCCTACTGCTTAATTGCAGGTGTAGTGGGCATATGACGACGTTGTTGGGAGTTGAACGCTATGCGTTGTTCGACCCGGCCGTCAAATGTTGTATACTTGCGAGGTGGTGTTATGTGCATGTAGCGTACCGCTTGTTATGTGGCTAGAGCTCTTTTCCGCCTCTTTCGTGAATGTCGACCGAATTTGGGGTACTCGGCGTCTATGATTGACCGAGTCCTGGATGCGAAATGTTTATCGCATGTCGAATCGGAACACGTTATTCCGAGAGTCTGGCCAGGTTTAGACTAGGACCGTATTATTATATCGTCGTGCTACCAGGAGGAAATTAGTCTACATATACGAAATGTCATCGTGTATGCGTTCAGGGAAATGCTTATCTCGTGGATGTCTGTTAATCATACTTGCAATGTACATGGTGCTAGTGCGTTTCATTTACCGTGAGAGATGTCGTCTTTGTGTCGTCGTTCTTGAATGCATGATTTCATGACTTATTATTCATGGTCATTGCATGATTGGGCATCGTCTATGTATGGGTATGTTTGTATGGATGATAATATGATGGATTTATTCATGGTCATTGCATGACTTGGCATGGTTTGTTTGTCGAGTCTCAATCTTATCAAACTTATACCGCTAACGGTGAGATGTAAGCCCTAGTGAGCGTATTCGGTTGCTTAAGAGTGTCTTCCCCGAGTCTTTGTATCACATGATGGATTCGGACTTGTACTTCTTATACTCTTATCATTATATATCGAATTGCCTATCTATCCTTATCGTATCTCACATGTATATCTATATGTATGCATGTTCTACTTTTATATTTCCTTTTATGTACGTTTGATGTGATATGGCTGGGAGAACCCGGAGTTACTCCCCACTGACTGTGGCGTTCATGTTTTTCATGGATGAACAGGTTGCTTGCATGGATGGCTTTTTGCTTATGCTATTTTGGGTTCGGGTGTGAGCTAGCGGGCGTTGTCCCTGGATTAAAACACCTCTAGACGATTTTAGCTTGTTTGCTAAACACTTTTACTTGTTAACATTTTGGAGAGAGTTCGTCTCTTGATGTAGTATAATTCGTACTTTAGTTTGTAATATTTGACACTCCTCGTATTCTTTCCTTGCATGTATAAAAAATTTTAAAACTTCATATTTCCGCTATATAATTCACATGCTTGTTTGTTTTATATTTCCGCATTCGCGAGGGTTGTCACATCGCCAACATAAATAGCGACGGATTACAGGTGGCAGTCAAGTCATAGAGAAAGTCAATATTTGCGACGGAAATTCTGTCGCAAATATTGACTTTATCTTTGACTTGGCTGTAAGCCAGTCAATGTTTGCGACGGAAATTCCGTCGCAACAACGCCTGTATTTTCCAGGAAATGGTTGTTTTTTGCATCCCCTCTATACGCGTTAAAAAGACAAAAAAACCTGCAAATAACAGAAGTTTTCCAGCAGTTACGCGTCCAACAAAGTTATTAATGTAACACAAAACCATGCATGAACAAAGTTTTGATTTTATATCATAAAAGTAATTAAAGTTTTACAAATAAAAGGTTTTAAGTTCAAAATAATTAACTAATCACTCAACCACACGGAGTGAATGGAGGGAAAGGGGTGAATGGGTTGGGCCTAGCATTATCGCCGCCATCATCATCAAAGTCGTCTCGACCCTAGTTAGGACCTCCAGTTCTGCAGCTTTGAGTAGAATTTCTTGCAACCTGACTCAAGTACTCTTCTATAGCTGCAATCCTTCGAGCTTGCTCGTCGCGCTCTCGCCTAAGTGCCGCATTCTCTTTTGACAGCTTAGTAGTCAAACCTTGGGTGCACTGAGTCGGGGTTGAGGTAGCAACAGGGTGCCTATGATGGTCAAACAAATAATCCGCCGCTGGTCCCAATCCGTAGCATCTTCCTTTCTCGTCAAATCCAGTCTCCTCATAATAGATCTCATTATCGTCGATGTTTTCGACTCCTTGACTTTGAAGCTCAGACTTCTTTGACATGATCTTTTTCTGCATCACAAACAAGTTCAGAATTAGTAATTGTCATTTAAATTAAGTAGTTAATGTAATTAAATATATAAATGACAAACATAAATCGCTTAACAAAAAAATGCATAACTTACAAAGAGTTCAGCTGGTTTTTTTTATAACCATCCACGGAACTTGTGCTTCTTTGTCTTCTCTAAGACTTGCACGGCATTTGGGATACCAGATGAATTTTTATCGACCTACAATTTAAATACTTGTTAGCATAACATATATATATATATATATATATATATATATATATATATATATATATATATATATATATATATATATATATATAAGTATTAAATTATAATTAGATAAATAAATAAAAAATGAAAGAAGATTTATATATACCATTTCGCCCATGATTCTCAAGGTGTTTTTTCTACCCATAATGTGAGTAGGCAACGCCTTTCCCTTCTCTTCACATCCCGACCTACGATTAGCCGCGGCTGATTAATATCTCGCAACGAAAGAAGGATCTTCGACATGCCTATTCTTAAGCTTTCTAAATAAGTCCAAAGGAATCCAACTCGGCCTGTGCTCCTCGTCTTTCTGCGAGGCTCGGTAGATCATATGACGTAAACGGGTCTTCATGGCGTATTTCCAAGATTTCCTTACCATATCTGTATGGCGAGGATCGAAAGAAACCCTTTACTGTCATGATTAAAAACATAAAGTTAGGAAAATATTAAGTAAATAAACAAAAAATTAAAAATCAATGAAAAGATAAATTGAGAAAAACAAATTTAAATAGATATAATTATAATATTTTAAATAATTATACCTCAAATCAGTTCCACCAAGACGACCGTAAATTATTTGACGCCTCTTTCCAGTTTGGCGCATGCTCCTTGTACCCGCAGATTATGGTCTCCGAAATCAGTTTAACCACATCTGAGTCACTGAATCTGAAATTAATGATCATAGTTAAATACATTATATATAAATATTATGATATGAACAATAATCATAATTATAATTAAACAATTAAAGTAAAAGTGAACTAGTCTTACCATACACTTGTTTTCCTCATCCGGATCGAGGCGGACACTGCAAGTAGTAGTATCCACCTGTCTCGGTGGCACGTTCCTGTCATTCACTTATTCATTCTCATCCTCCTGCGCTCTGTTTTCTACATTACTACAAGTCTACAACTACCTCTTCTTCGTCGTCCGCCCGCCATATAGAGAAAAACTAAACTATTCAAAGTTGTCATGAATTAACAAACATGTACAATTAAATGACAAGAAACTATATAATGGTATTAATGAATAATAAAAACAACTGTCAACAGCTCAAATGAAATTGTTTTGCAAACGCCCATACATTTAGAAAAAGTAGTTTCAACTAATATAAGAATTAGAAATAGTCTTATTCATCATCACTACTTGAATATTGGTTTTCGGAAATGTTGTATTTAAAAAGAGAGTCTATAAAATTTTCTTCTTCCTCTTTATCTTCCTCTTTATCTTATGCTCCGTCTTCCTTCCGCTTCTCCTCCTCTTCTACCTTCTCCTCATTATTGTCCTCTACTTGAGTTTCTTCTTCCTCCTCCTCTATAATTTCGTTATCATCTGGCACTTCAATTATTGATAGTACTGTCTCACTACTAATAACATCTTCTTGAAACGAAGATTCGACAATAGGAGCATCAACATGCGATCTGGCTTTAGTTTTGAATACTGCTGACCACTTATCTTTATCTCTTTTGATATTTGGATATGAAGTATAATAAACTTGTTCGACTTGATAAGCCAACACAAATGGATCATATTTCGGAAATTTTCTGCTTCGATTAACTTCTTCACCCGTTAATCTCGTAGCAGCAAAATCTTTCTCTACTCGTCCTTTTCGAAAATTAACTTTATCTTTGCGGAAAAAATGATCAGGTTGTAAAAACTGTCTATGACAATCAAACCAACTCCATTTTCTACTTTTATAAAGCCAAAACGACTTAGTCTGCTTCTCCATACAATATGGACACGCATGTTCACCAGCAGTTGACCAACCCGATAACATGCCGTAAGCAGGAAAGTCATTGATAGTCCATAATAGTACGGCTCTAAGATCAAAATTCTGCTTTCTAGAGACGTCGTATGTGTACAACCCTGTCTCCCACAACTGCTTCAACTCGCGAATTAACGGTTGTAAATAAACGTCAAGGTGTTTTTTGGGACTAAACGGACCGGGTACAAGTAATGATATAAACATAAACTGTCTTTTCATACATAGCCAGGGTGGTAAATTGTATGGAGTGAGCATTACCGGCCAGCAGGAGTACGACTTTCCGTATTGACCGAAAGGTGCGAAACCATCAGTACAAAGACCAAGTCGAACATTTCGAGGCTCACTTGCAAAAGAAGGATGAATGCGATCAAAATGTTTCCAAGCCTCGCCGTCACTTGGATGAGACATTATCCCGCTGACACGTGGATTTTCATGATGCCACCGCATCTCTGCCGCAATTAGTTTTGTGGCATAAAGTCGTTGCAAACGCGTTCCTATTGGGAAATAAGTTAAAATATTTTTCCCAACCCTTTTGCCATTTGCATTCTTTTGATTTTTATATCGATCTCTACCACACTTTCTACACTTATCGAGAAGACTATCTTCATCCCAAAACAACATACATCCTATTTCACACGCATCTATCTTTTCATAAGGGAGTTGAAGAGCTTTAAGAATATTTTTGGTTTCATAGAAGTTACGCGTCATAACATGATTTTCAGGAATAATGTCCCCTATAAATGACGCGATATCATCTACACATTTGTGGGGTAAATTGTATTCAAATTTCAAAGTTACCAATCGTGAAGCTGACTGCAACAGAGAGATACGACTCCCCTCATACACCGGTTTATTGACATTTTCAACATTTTGAAAAAGGCTAGTACATTAGGATTTGGAGATTCATCAATTACTTCGGCGTCAACATTTTCCATTATAATTTCATTAATGTTGTCGCGCAACGCATCCTCCACCATATCCCTATAAGGATTGTCAGATCTCTCCTCAACGGGAAAATTCTCACCATGGCACACCCAATCATAATAGTCATCGCAAAAGCCCCAAAGCCATAGGTGTTTTCGTACTTCTTGTTCGGCTAAAAATTTTCTATTTCTACACTTTAAACATGGGCACCTAAGTTCCTTACATCTACCGTAATCTTCTTGTTTCTTAACATAATTAACGAATTCATTAACGCCCATTACAAACTCTTGCCTTAATTTTTTGTTACAATCCAATCTTTCATACATCCACGCTCGTTGTACTCTTTTCATTTCAAATCTACATACACGTTTATAATTATTATTATCGACTTAAATAAATATTCAAAACAATAACAACAAGAACTAAAAGTTTACTAATAGCAACAACAACAACAACATCAACAACAACATAAAACAACCTCCAACAACATCAACAACATCACAAACAACCTCCAACAACGGTTACGACAACAACAACAACAACAACAACAACAAACAACATCAACATCAACAACAACAACAACAACAACTATCTAACATCTTCAACCTGCAAAAAAAAACAATATTTCGAGCTCATGGGTCCTTATCTCTCCACCCTAAACCCATCTTTGAATCTTTCATACCATTAGTAAATACTAATCATTTAATTAATTGTTATGAGACGAAAATTTGGCAGCAGTTCCCTACAGTTCTCCAAATACACAATGTTGAATGACTTGTCACTCGACATATGTATTCAGAGAACATTAAAGGAACTGTCAACCAAAATTAATCGTCAAATAACAATTAAAAAAATAATTAGTATTTACCACCTAAATGGCATGAAAGATTCAAAGACAGTCCCAAAACGGGGACTATTCAAGAATTACACCTAATGTGTAATTCTTGAACGGGTACTAAGTCTATCATATATGCACAACATTTCCTTAATAATTGTGCCAAAAGTAAAGGTAGACAAATGACCGGGACGGAGGGAGTAATAATAATTATACTATATTAATAATTATAACAATTCAAAGGAGGGAGGGAAAGATGGGGTGGGGACGGCGGCGGCGGCAGGCCACGGCGGCGCCGGCAGGGAGGGAAAGAGCAGAAAGAAGGGAAAGGGGAAAAGGAGGAAATAGGAGATGGGCGACGGATCCGGCCAGGGGAGGGGGGGTGGCGCCGGCAAGGAGAGGAAGAAGGTGGCGCCAGCAAGGGGATGAGGTGGTGGCGCCGGCAAGGGGAGGGGGTGGTAGATCTGAATAATCAATTTAAGAAGAGGGAGAGAGAGAGAAAGAGGGGCGTACCAATTGAAGGCTCCGGTGGTGTAGGTGGTGGCTCCGGTGGTCTTGGGTTAGGGTGGCGCCGGTGGGGTCTTTGGTAGGGTTGACGGAATTTGGGTTTTGTAAAATGAAGCACGGGGAAAGAGAAAAGGTTGTTTGGATATATCAAAAAAACTTGCGACGGAATTTCCGTCGCAAGTCCGACACAAATTAAATATTAAAAAAGCCTTGCGACGGAAAAGGTCCGTCGCATAGAACCTTTCCACCTGGCTATCCAGTGATGAGTTTTCAGTCAGTGATTTGCTTTTGCGACGGAAAATCCGTCGCATATTCCGTCGCTAATATCTCTTTTGCGACGGAAATTTCGTCGTAGAAGTTCCCGCCATGTGAAATTTCTAGGCGCCATGGCTGGAAACTCTGCTACGGAATGTCCGTCGCAACTCCGCCGCAGGTTTCTATTTCCGTCGCAGGATCCGTCGCAAAGGTTTTTTAGCTACGGAATTTATGTCCGTCGCAAATATTCCGTCGCTAATGAAATCCTTTTTTGTAGTGTTCATCTGGAAATGATTCTCATACACTCCTTCACGAAAGACCGTATCGGTAAATCATTCCCAATAAGTAATATCTCTCCTACATACAAGACATGGATATGGTTACTCCCACTAAACTTCATGTCCAAACATGACAATTTAAACTCCCACTTAACTTCATGTATAAACATGGCTCTTCGACAATTTGGGGATACCATTCTCTCTCATCATGAAACGATCATTACAACTTCTTAAGCGCTTACTTAGGATCACGTTGATCTCTTAACCTTTGTATGACAATACAATTTATGTTTGTGTCGTATATACACCCCTTTTCTAAATACCCATTCAAAAAGGTGGTTTTTAACAACTACTTGTCATATATATACTTTCAATGAGGTGTAGTAACGTTAATCTTGGAACTCAAAGATGGTTAAATTTTAACTTATATGCATTTCTTTACCTTAAAGTTCTATTTACCCTAGAGAGGTCCAAACCTCTCCAAGTAAATTTATTTATATACATGGATTCCATTTTGGATTGTAAGGCTCTCATGCAACTAATTCGAATTGGAAATAGTAACTGCCAATTCGTAGATCATATTCTTATTACTTTCAAAAAGTGAAATTTTTACTACTAGCCTCTAACCTTGGACGACTTAAAAACATTTTTGTCTTGTCTCCCGATAAAAAAAATAGTTTGTGGCAAATTTTCTCCCACTCTATCCTTTTGAAAATACACATATTTTCTTGAAGGATAGCAGACATGAGCCACAAACAGCTTTGTTCTCTTGGTTTAAAGGAGTAAAATTCTCGTAAGTATAGCTTCATGAGCCTTGTTCTTTAGCCACAAACAGCTTTGTTCTCTTGGTCTTTAGCCACAAAATGCTCGTATTGACTTTGAGCGGTCTATAGTAGACTTATTTGTTTAGACTTTGTATTCTAGCTTTTTCAATAGACTCGTTCTATCTAAACTAAATACTTGGTTTATCCATGTCTTGAAGAAAAATTAAGGGTTCTTATCCCTTCCATAGCTCGTATGGAGTCGTATTGGCGTTAAAAGATCTTATCTTAGGACTTATATGGATTATAAATTCCCAAATGTGAGTTTATTAACTCGATTTGACTATGCAATTGATCTTTCTTATTTCAAATAAGTTGTGATGTTTATTCACAAGTCCATAAGTGAGAATCAAATTCGTAATTTAGGTGATTATAATGATCCAATCATTATATTTCTTATATGATAAATTAGTAGCAATACTTTTTTATTATGATATTAACTTTGTATACTGAAAAGTTTAAGAACATCAAATTCCATAAATATAATGACTTGGGTTGAACACTAAGCCATCATTATAAAGTACAACAATTGTCTTTCAAAATGGAAATAAAAACCAGTTTCCATGTCTAACACGGAAATCAAAAAGTTCCATAACGACATTCAAAATAACTTGGAAGATAAATAGCAAAATAGCGCCAAGCCAATCCTTGGGTCTCCTCTATGTGATGGCTACCTTAGCTCCCTAATCTTGGAAATCCTTCAAGCTTGGTTTGCCTTGTCTTTCTTCTTATGCCCTAAATCCATTAGGCGGATGAGAAATACAACTTGTATCAAAATACCAAGTTGAGTTCAATATCAATAACATAAACATGCGGGAGAACTATTACCTACAGGAAGAGCTCGTCCAGTCTTAATATCTCCAAAATATTTGGGGCAATTACGTTTCCAATGGCCTATACTATTACAATAATATCACTTGTCGTTGGAGGCGACACCCTTCTTAGACTTAGAAGAACTATTCCGAATAACTTTTCCTTTGTTTTTAGAAGGTGTGGGCTTGTTCCCTTTGTTTCCACTTCTTTTGAACTTTCCTTTGCTTTTGGCATAAATATTCAAAACATCTTTGCTAGTGCTAGCATTGTAGCCTTTATCACGTTTGGCTTGCTCAAGCATTTTGTGCAACTCATGGAGAGTCGTGGTGATGCTTTGCATATTGAAGTTCACCCTAAAGTTAACAAATAAACCCTTTGATACGGTTTAGGGAGTGGAGTACACGGTCAATCACAAGTTGCTCAGGAATCACTATTCCTTGCTCCTTAAGTACCTCGGCATGCTCAAGCATTTTGAGCACGTGGGAGCTAACATTTTGACCATCCTTCATGTTAAGGTCGGAAAAATTGAGATGCATCTTCATATTAAACGATCCTAGAAGCTCGTGAAAACATGGTCACGAGTTTAGTGTGGATCTCATATGTCTTTATGGCATTCCTTTGAAGATCAGCATCCATAGAGAAGATCAAGACATTCTTAATCGCGGTCAATTTCTTTTGGGTAGGTCTCATAGGCCTCCCTTACGGCGTTAGTTGACCTTGCATTAGGAGCGGTGGGAGAAGCCCCGGTGAGGTAACGAAGGTTACCATTAGGGCTGAGCAAAACCGGTTATCCGCTCCGGTTTGCAAAACCGGAGCGGATAACCGGTTTTAAAAATCACTATTTTGCAAAACCGGATCCGAACCGGGTTTTTTCGGTTAACCGGTTTTTTTAAAATTTTAAAACTGAAACCGAAAACCGGTTTATCCGCACCGGTTTTCATCATTCTATATAATAACCCTATTTCAGTTCAACTTTTTTATTGATTTGATGACTTACTTTTTAACTGATTTCTTGAAACATGAAAAATGAAATGGGGATTTGAGATTATTTTTTTTGTTTGGACCGATTGTTTGCTTAAAAAATTGTGTATTTTTTAGTTACCATCACCTTTGGCGCGCCGTAAGGCGAAGTTGCCCATTCCAATCCGAAAAATTAGATCCATTCTTTTTAAGTTTGCATCGATCCATAAAGGATATTAGCCACCATGACACGGTGGTAAGATTTGGTGCGGGAGGTGGGACGGTAGATATCATTGCGAATAAACAAGTTTATACTACAAAAATTGGAGATGAAGGAAATGACAACATTTATCGTTTTAAAATTATACTTGCAAACATATTAAACAAGTTGAACATTTATATAGTGACCTCTACCCAACTATTATAAAGGATTCCGAGATCCAAATTCATATTAACTCGAGCACGGTGAGCCGATTCATCCCTAGTTAATATAATTCGGTGAATTAACTCTTTAATCGATCCTAGTTTTAGAACTTTCGGTCGATAAAATTACTTTAATATTTATCTTAAGTCCGGAACACATGCGACTACGGTCCGGAATACTTCTGTTGAGCTCAACCCAAATTCGATCTAATCACCTTTTATTACCCCCACTTACCCAACGTAACAAGTTTAGCACCCCGGTGAGCCGATCCTACTTCCTTGTAAAATTGAGACTCATGGGTTCTACTATTTGGTAAGGCTTGATCTCAATTATTATTTAGAAGAGGTCATGTCAATTTATTATCTATCTCGTTTAAGTGAACTAAATCGGTGAACTAACGAGAATTGTGATTGACACGGTCGAAGACTCGATATGATATACATGTGTTATTTATATGGCGAGTTGGCATGCATGCAACATATAAATAAAATGCAACAATAAAATAAGTTCCTAGTATGGTCTTCTTAAAATAATTGAAAATCAAATAATATATTACAAATTTGGAAACCAACTCCTTTGATCCCTTGAACTTCATGAGCACGCCTCCCAAGGACACCGCCTCTTTCAGAACATCTTTCCGAGTGGCACCGTCTTTAGGAAACTCCGAAATTACAAATAATTACAAAAAAATATAATAAAATTACAAGGCTTTTATATTATACATTTGTAAATTTAAATCTAATAAAGTATTACAATAAAAGTGATACGAGATCACAATAAAATATCAATATTCCCTTACATTACGAGCAATATCGATTAAAACTAAGGTTATACTAAGACAAGTTACATAATTCAAAAATTACATAAATCCAAAAATGACATTCATCCATTCAAAATGCAGCATAATTATATGTAACACTCATGCAAAATTAATGTGCCAAATCTCCCACGTAAGATTTATATCGTATATAACTCGGTTTTACGGAAATGAGTGATAATAACCAATTAAAATCACAAATCAACACTTAAATCAAATTAAGTCCAAGTTAATTATCCTAACTGTTTTAGGACTCAAATTTTAGTCTTTACTAAATATTTGACAATAGTTCAACTCGGTTATGCATTATTGCTCATTTTTTACCCTTATTAACATAACAATTATGCAATAATTCCAAATTTAATTACAATAATTTGAAAATTAAAATTTTGAAAATTATGGAACATTTATAGGACCTTCAACATGTCAAAATATTCACATGTTAATTTGAAAGAGACAAAAAATGAGGATTTTAGAGAGAGAAAGCTTAGCATTCTCTCTTGTTTTTCTAGGGTTCTAATTGCAAATGGCAAGGCAAACCAGATCAAAAAAAATTCCAAAAAAATATTAAAAGCAAAGCTAGAATTCGTCTTTCATTTAATAATATTTCTGATCTAAACTTGGATATGCCATCGCCTTCCAAGGGTCCGCACTCTGGATTGGCTATGAAGACCAGAGGAATAAATGATATTGTTGGTATTCCGGTGCTGAATTTAGAGGAGATTGTGGAAGGTATTCAAGAGTCTGAAGAAGATGGAGGAAGGGAATGGACGGAAGTAAGAGGTAAACGTAATACTATACCTTCTTCTATTTCTAATCCGCCTGAAAGTGTTAAGGAAATGTTGCAAATTACAGTAGAGGATGTAGCACAAGAGATTACATACTGGGACTCTGCTGTAATTTGCTATGTTTTGGGGGCAAATCCTCCTTGGGATCTGCTTAAGGGATTTGTTAATCGAATTTGGGGTGTCTACAAATATGAAATGATTTCTTTTCTCCCTAATGGTGTCTTCTTAGTTAGATTTCCAACAATGGAGTGTAAGAATCTAGTTCTTCAACAAGGATTCCCAATGTTTGATAATAAGCCTATGGTTGTTAAATCTTGGACTGAGGATAGTAGTCTGCAGAAAGAGAATGTGAAATTGGTACCTACATGGGTTCGTTTATGTGGTTTACCGCTTAAATTTTGGGGTCAATCATGTCTGGAGAAACTTGCTGGATTGATTGGCAAATTTCAGAAATGTGATGTCAATACTGAGGAGAGAAATAGAATTGGGTAAGCTCGTCTTTTGGTGGAAGTTGAAGTAGGGCAAGAGTTTCCAAAGAGCATTGTGTTCAAATATGAGAAAGGTATAGAGGTTAATATTTTAGTTGAGTATGAATGGAACCCGATCATCTGTGAGGAGTGCAAGGGACTTGGGCATACAAAGGATGTTTTTAAGAAGAAGCCAGGGATTAGGGTTCCTTCAAAGCCTATTCAGGTATGGAAGCCTATTCTGAAAGTTGCACCAGTCATACCTACTATGGTCATATCAGCCCCTTCCCCTGCTGCAAACTGAATTTCATCTGTTCAGAGAATGAATGTCCATCCTATGAGTATTCAGAGAATATCTAGACAAGAACTTAATGAAGGAACAAGTTTGACTCCAGGCAGATCCTATGTTGCTGTGCTTAATTCTAAGTCAGCTAATCAAGTGGAAGGGAGATTAGAAGTACCACCTGATATTAGTCATGGATAATATTGGGTGTTGGAATTTTAGAGGAATAAATGGAGCTCATAAACAGCTTGATGTTAAGCATTTCCTTTATCAAAATAACATTGGCTTGTATGGGCTTGTGGAGACTAAAATAAAAGCACAGGATTTTGATATAGTGCTGAATAATTTAGGAGGTCAGTGGAAGGGTATTAATAATAATAATTATCATCATGGGGGAAGAGTTTGGTTAATCTGGAGTGCTCAATATTTTTTTGTCAATGTTGTTCATGTCTCTGCTCAGGAAATTACTGCTGAGATTACTGTTAATGTGTCTGGTGATAGCTTCTTATTTACTGTTGTCTATGGCTTCAATGATGATATAGCAAGAAAGGAGTTATGGGCTGATCTAAACCATATTCATGATAATCATCTGGGGCCTTGGGGTATTTGTGGAGATTTTAACAGTGTGCTGAATTTTAATGTGAGAATAGGCAGTGAGGTTCAGTGGGGAGATATTGTTGATTTTAGAGAGTGTGTGCAACATTGTGATTTCGTTTATATTAAAGGGCAAGGAGCTTTCTATACTTGGAATAATAAGCAAGATCCTAGCTCTAGATCTTTCTCTAGATTTGATAGATTCTTAGTTAATAATGCTTGGCTGAATTTATATCCAGAAGCTTATGTTAATTTCTTGCTATAGGGCCTTTTTTATCATACTCCTATGGTTTATTATAGGAGATATGAGAGAACTTTGAAGAAAACTCATTTTAGATATTATAACATGTGGAGTTTGTCTCCTGAGTTTAAGGGGATTGTTTAGAGTAGCTGGTGTCAGAATATTTTTGGAAATGATATGTTTAAGGTGGTGTCTAAACTGAAATATTTCAAGCAGCCTTTGAAAGCTCTTAATAAGAAGGAATTCTCTGATGTGGAAAAAACAACAGGCATTGCTAAAGCTTTACTAGATGATATTCAGAAGATGGTTCATAACAATCCTCATGATCACAATCTGTTGAAGGCAGAGAGTGAAGCTGGTGAAACTTATAGACTCCAATGTAAGGTTCAGTTCAGCTTTCTCTGTCAAAAGGCTAAGGTTGATTGGCTTAAAGATGGTGATGAAAATACTAAATTCTTTCATTCTCACATTAGGGCAAGACAAATCCATAATAGAGTTATCAGCATTAAAGATATGAATGATATTGATCAGACTAATCCTCAAGATGTTGAAAATGCTTTTCTTAACTATTACAAGAGCCTTCTGTGAACTTCCCTTCCTACTATGGTTGTGCATGTTCCTACTGTTAGAGAAGGGGCACTAATTACTGAAGAACATGTAAATCTCTTGATGGCTCCTGTGTTAGCAGATGAAATTAGAAGATGTATGTTTGATATTGCCTCTAACAAATCTCCTGGTCCTGATGGCTACACAAGTCAGTTCTTTAAGGAGACCTGGGATGTGGTAGGAGGTGATGTTATTAATGTTGTTCAGAATTTTTTCCAGTCAGGTAAATTGCTAAAACATGTGAACACTAGTATCCTTACTTTGATTCCTAAGAAGGACAATCCTTCTAGTGTTCTTGATTTAAGACCTATTGCATGCTGTAATACGATTTATAAGTGCTTGGCAAAGGTTCTTTGTAATAGACTGAGTCAAAGTCTGCCTGATATTGTCAGTCCTTGTCAAGGGGGCTTTGTGAAAGGGAGAAATATTGTTGAAAATGTGCTTATTTGTCAAGATTTGGTGAGACTCTATAATAGGAAGTGTGCTTCCCCAAGATGTCTTATCAAAATTGATCTCAAGAAAGCCTATGACTCTGTGGAGTGGAGTTTTCTGCTTCAGATGTTTCAGGCCCTTCAGTTCCCAAGGAGGTTCATTGATTTGATCATGGCTTGTGTAACTACCCCTACCTATTCTTTGGCCTTAAATGGAAATGTCTTTGGGTTTTTTCAAGGTAAGAGGGGTTTAAGACAAGGTGATCCTTTGTCTCCTCTTCTTTTTACTCTATGTATGGAGTATTAATCCAGAATTCTTCAGGTTATTGCTCTTCAGGATGGGTTCAAATTTCATCCTTTATTTGGGCACATTAAACTCAATCACTTACTATTTGCTGATGATTTATTGATGTTTTGTAAAGGTAATGAGCACTCTATCATGTGGATCCTGAGAAGTTTTGCTACATTTTCTGCCTCCTCTGGTCTTTGCTTGAACAAACACAAAGTCTGAAATTTATTTTAATGGAGTGACTAATGTTAGCATTGATAATATTCTTCAAGTTTCTGGTTTTCAGAGGGGCTCTCTTCCTTTCAAGTATTTGGGAATCCCTATTTCTTCAAAGAAGCTCTCAAAGAATGATGGGTTGAAGTTAACTGATAAAATTGTTGCTAGAATTAGAGGGTGGGGTAATAGAAAGCTTTCTTATTCTGGCCGTCTGATTTTGGTGAATTCTGTCCTTATTTCACTCCATTCTTATTGGGCTCACATTTTTCTTATCCCTAATAGTATTATGAATAGAATCATAGCTATGTGCAGGAACTATTTATGGGGAGGAACTGCAGAGTATACTAAGGCACCAAATGTTAGCTGGGATAATTGTTGCTACTCTAAGGCAGAAGGAGGTCTTGACATTAAAGAGGTGAAGCAGTCGAATAGAGCTCTCTTAGGCAAATATGTGTGGTGGATTGCCTCAAAAAAGGATCACTTATGGGTCAAATGGGTTAGTAATGTCTATTTAAAAGGTTTGTACTTGAAAGATTACATTGCTCCCCCTGACACTAGCTGGTCATGGAGGAAAATAAGTCATATTATGACTCAGTTTTATAGTGCTTATGTAGATGATTTGTGGTTGGGGTCTGATAAACCATATGTTGTTCATGATGGTTATATTTGGTTGAGACCAGGAAAGGATAGAGTAAGATGGAGTTATGTGTGCTGGAATCCAATGAATGTTCCTAAGACTAGCTTTATTTTCTGGGCTGCAATTCAGAATAGACTCCTTACTAAGGACATGTTGAACTGAATGGGGGTGGTTATAGATACTTCTTGTGATATATGTGGCAGTGGAACAGAGACTCTGCAACATCTGCTGTATGACTTCATTTACAGTGTGCAGTGCTGCAAAATACTGCAAAGCAAGCTTGGAGTTTCATTCAGTTTGAATCAGTTGGTAGAATGGCTGGATGCAGGAAGAGGAAGATCTAAGCTTCAAATGAAGTACATTGGAGCTTGTCATCTTGCACTTATTTACAAGATTTGGATGGTTCGAAATGAAGTGAGATTTAAGCATTGTATTAGACGCCCTGAGGATTTAGTACAACAAGTGATGGAGGAGATTAGCATTAGATTAAGCAAGATGAATGTGAGCAAGCTTTCATCTAAGGAAATTGCTTGGCTTCATCATCTTAGATGATTTTTCTTTGATGTAATTTTGAGTCATTTGTAATACTTGAGAAACATTGTACCAATTGAGCTTTTCAATATAACTTACCTTTCCCCAAAAAAAAAAAAACATGTCAAAATTTTGGTCAAATTTTTTTTTGAATCATTTTATAGAAAAATATAGTTGCAATTAAGCGATTTTATCAAATAAAATACCTAAAGCATATGAAAATTAATCTAATAAATTTTCTACTTTTACATATGATATGTATGATATATTTTCAACATATAATAATTTTCTCATGCTTAAAAATTTGTTTTAGCTATTTTTGCTAAATTAGTCACAATTTATGTAATTTTTAACCATTAAAAATTCATAAATCAAGCAAAATAAAACCTATTTATCTCAAATTTTACATACAATAATTAAAATATTCATGTGATAACAAACTAAAATTTCATGGCCATATTCAAAGTTTAACTATTTTTAGTCATAAGAAGTTCATTTTACTCATTAAAATGTGTTTATTTAACTAAAAATCATTAAATAAAGCAATAATCTTCCATAAATCATCAAAAATTTTAAGACTAGAAGGTATAACATGCATAAAAATTTTATGACTTTATCAAATAAAACACAAATTTCTAGTTTTATTTAGTTACACTTAACTCGTAAAAACTAATAACCGATTTGCATACAACATTCATATGCTCTGATACCACTTGAAAGGGTTCACAAACCTCCTCACAAGACACTTCCTTTGATGAATTAATTTAGATTAACCTATTAAATACCCGTTCGTCATTTGAATAATCGAACATACTTGAAATTTCTTTTTATGCAATTTTTAGAAGGTTAAAGTGTAGAGAGAAGGTGGAGATGAGGTAGGAAAAAGTAGGTTTGATGTGTTTTTTATGAAGGGTAGTAATTGGAAAATTTGGTGTAAAATGTACTAAAATGAGGAAAAACGTACTGCGAAAATAAACTCCGAAAATTTATTTTATCTATCATTTATTATTGCCATTTTTCTTAATCCTATAGGCATAAGTTGGGGCATCATAACACACACCTAAAACTTGTTTTGGATTAAATCTTATTTTTTTTATCTTAAGCTTATTTTTGGCATGATAGTGGGTGTAAGCTTTTTTTTGTTACAATAAGCTTACTCACTTCTTCATTATTGTGGATGCTTTAAGGGACCTAAAATCACCATTGAACAAAGTTAAGGAATTAAATTTTCGGTAATGATAATGTAACAACCCGAAAAGTATCCAATTTTTCTTGTAAAAATATTTACTAACACTTTTCAGCAGACGTAAGTTTTTAAAATAGAATTTATTGTTTCGAGTCGTATTTTGAAATTCCGCGTTCGTATTTGGAATTTCTGAGAGATTTCATGAAAAGACCGTTTTTAGTCATCTTTGACTTTTCTTGACTTTTAAGTCGTCTTTGACGTTTCTTGACTTTTTAAAAGTCGTCATTGACTTTTCTTGACTTTTAAGTCGTCATAAACTTTTCTTGACTTTTAAGTCATCTTTGACTTTTCTTGACTTTTCAGTCAACTTTGACTTTCGTTGACTTTTCCCATCGACTGATAAGTTTGAAGACCGAAATTTTATTTAAAAAAATAATATTTTTGATTTATTTTTATTTATATTTATTAAGATTTATCATAATTTAATATAATTATTTGAATTTATTCGGAATTTAAAGAATAACTTTTACGGTTTTTAACCGAACATCATTTAACTATTCCCGACTCATCGTAAATCCCGTAACAAACTCGAAACTCGACTTTGGCCTGAGTCACGCGCCCATGTCATCGTTTTCCACTCACTTGAGATATTTTAATTCTTTCGATTAAATTAATACAAATATCTTAGATATTTGTTACTTTATCGATCCGTCAACGGAGATTACGCAAATCGAGAAAAATCAGACCCGATTACTCACCTATCCACACGGCTCTTTCCCCTCTAATAGGCCTTGATATTTTCATTACTTTTGATTACCATATCATAATATCTAGATATTTAGTTTAATTAACTTAATATCGAATTATATTTAATCGATTACCGTAATATAATTATTAAACGCGAGTCAATTCCGTAACAACAATTTCAAAACCCGACTCCCTAATCCTTCTATAAACACACGGCTCACCCAACCCTCTTTACTCACTAACAACTTTTCATTTTACAACAAATCAAATTAAGATCAAATTAATCGTTCTTCAACGTTCTTCATTCGTTCTTGAGCGTTCTTCATCCGTTTTTCGTCGTTCTTGAGCAAAATCATCATAAAACCTTCATTTCTTATTCAAATCCGTCCTAACTTATATTTCTAGAATCTCCTCTTCGCTCTCCATCTTCAAGTCCGTTTTATTTCCAATTCCGACAAAATCGTTTTCAACACTTTAATTATGGAAAATCAAGTTTTAATTCTAATAAAGTTATTCTTGTCATTTCTTATAGGGAAGATGTTGAATACGAGTTTGGTGACTCGTATATCTTAGGAGAATACTAGAAGACGGGTTTCTTATTTTCTTAGTTCTTATTATTTTGGTGCTACTTGATTTTAGCTAGCTAAGGTAACGATTCCGAGTTACTCGACGGATATATGTTACATAGCTTTGGTTTTTCTTTAGTTTTGGTTCATCTTTAGTTTTTGTTCATATTTTTATGATTTTATGATTTTTAGTTAGTAACATGTTAAGTAGTAGTTATTATGGTGTTTTATGATTTTATAACATGTTGGTTGTTCTTGATGAATTTGGATGATTCTTCATAATCATGATTTTTGTATGATTGATGGTTGTTTTGATTGTTTAAAATGGATGTTGTTAATTAAAAACATGCTAGAATTAATTTGGAACTTGGGTTGTTGTTGAGGTGGTG
>JAIUZE010074347.1:0-16954 GCA_022085475.1 Heliosperma pusillum | reverse complement strand
GTCAAAGTCGACTTAAAAGTCTAGAAAAGTCAAAAATGATTTAAAAGTCAAGAAAAGTTTATGACGACTTAAAAGTCAAGAAAAAGTCAATGACGACTTTAAAAAGTCAAGGAAAAGTCAAAGACGACTTAAAAGTAAAGAAAAGTCAAAGATGACTAAAAACGGTCTTTTCATGAAATCCCTCAAAAATTCCAAATACGAACGCGGAATTTCAAAATAAGACTCGGAACAAAAATTCCTATTTTAAAAACTTAAGTTCTACTGAAAAGTGTTAATAAATATTTTCACTAGGAAAAATTGGGTACTTTTCGGGTTGTTACAGTAATAATGTCACAAAGCACTACTTGAAGTAGTGTAGTAAAGGGTTGCTAACGAAGTTCCGTAATTAATTTAGGTTGTGTTCTTTAAATTACGCCTTCGGAATACACATCACTTTTGTTAATTGTTTAATTTTTATGTTTGCCTTTTTAAGAAGGATGAACCCAGCCTGTTAGTAAAATAAACGATAATTACGGAATCTAACCATCGGAAGATATACTCTAATAATACTATAGCTTCATCATTTATAGCCCCATAGACATTTGGTTTATTTGTTCGTTGTAGAGGATCTGGAGTATTACGCAAATGCTAACTTTAATTATCTTCTTTATTAGCCACTTGTTTTTTCTGTCATACTGTAAAAAAACATAGCAATAAATCAAGAAAGTTATGAATATACTAAAGTAGGTGCTAAGGATAATCATAATTAGTAAGTCTTGTTTAAGAAGGGTACTATTTGTCTAAACTTTAAGACGGGTCAAATACTACCTAGTTGTGGTAATAAAGACAAAAATTATGTTATTGTCTAGGTACAAGTGGCGTAATTTAATATGTATTTGACTCGTCTTAAGCTTAAGACGAATAATAACCGTCTGAAAGGAGAATTTGTGGAATAATAATACGATTTGCCTATCTTATGGATCTAGACATCAAGTTTATTAAAGCATTGTAAAATTGTCCCCATAATCAGTTTAGTATTGTGAAGTTGACACAATGACACAACGAAATCCAAGTCATTTAATTTATTTATATATCTTTCATGATGAGAATATAATATGTGGGTATGTACATTGTCTTATGATTATATAGATAAATATGGCCCGTACATGGATGATTGATGGAAAAAAAGGTGACCCGGAATATGATGCTGGAATAGCTGAATTTTATGCTTTTGTTAGAGAGAATGTCACAAACACATCTAGTATGGCGTGCCCTTGTGATATGTGTCTTAATATGAGGTATATGAGCATGTCGGATGTACAACTTCATTTACAAAAAGGAACTTTTAATCCAAAATATAGACTTTGGACATTTCACGGAGAATCTAAATTCATAAAAGGAGGAACAAGAGAAGATCTAAAGGTCCCGTTTTGTGATATGGACAGAGAAACGTGTGTCAATCTAACTAACAAGGATTTTGATTCACTAGAAAATTCGGGTTTGGGTATGAATTCAGAGACATTTGATGAGTCTGATGATAATTCTGAAAATATATGGGGAGATTTTTGTGTAGACAATGAGGAAGAAGAGAACCAATATATGAATGTTGATGATGAAGACATTATAGATAATGATAAAGACCTTGATGAAAATAATTTGGATGATATAAGTGTTGTGTTAGAGAAGTTAAAAGATTCTGAGATGCCCTTGTGTAAGAGTTGTAAGAAATACACAAAATTGTTGTCTGTTGTTAAGTTATATAATTTGAAAGCAACAAATGGGTGGAGCGACAAGAGTTTTAATGACCTCCTAGAATTGTTGAAAGACATGCTTCCCGGGGAGAATGTTCTTCCTGATCGCACCTATGCGGCGAAGAAGATACTTCGAGGAATTGGTATGAAATATGAAAAGGTTCATGCATGTCCCAACGATTGTATATTGTATCGTAAAGAATACGAGACATGCACTAACTGTCCAGTTTGTAAAGAGTGGCGATATAAAAAGAAGGAGGGGATACCAGCAAAAGTTATGTGGTATTTTCCTATAATTCCAAGGTTGATACGCCTTTTTGCGAATAAGGAAGATGCCAAACTATTGACATGGCATAAAACTGGTAAAGCTAATGATGGGAAATTGAGACATCTGGCTGATGGATTAGAGTGGAAGTTCATTGATTCTAAGTACCCGGAGTTTGGCAAAGAACCCAGAAATCTTCGTCTTGGATTATCAACCGACGGGATGAATCCTTTTGGAACTTTGAGTAGTCAAGATAGTACTTGGCCAGTGTTTTTAACTATTTCCAACTTACCTCCATTTTTATGCATGAAACACAAATATTTGATGTTGTCCTTATTGATTTCCGGGCCTAAAGAACCTGGTAACGATATAGATGTCTATTTGGCTCCTCTTCTCAACGATTTGAGAATATTGTGGGATAATGGGATAGAGGTTTTTTATGCCTACCGGAATAGTGTATTCAATTTAAAAGCTATGTTATTGTGCACTATATCCGACTTTCCTGCATATGGCAATCTAAGTGGGCATACCGTACATGGGAAAGAGGCGTGCCCTTTGTGTGGTGAAGACGTAGATTCTTGCTATTTGACATTTTCTTGAAAGCAAGCTTACTTAGGATATCGTAGGTTGTTAGATGAGGATCATTCATATCGAAGGCAACAAAAAGCATTTAATGGAAAAGCTGAACACCGTCCACCTCCGAAGATATTAACTGGGCATGAAGTATATGAAAAGGTAAAAGATATTCAGATTACATATGGGAAGAAATGTTCCAAATTGGCATCTCATGGTTACAAGAAGATGAGTTCTTTTTTTAAGCAACTTCCTTATTGGCGTGACCTCTCTATAAGACACAGCTTAGATGTTATGCATATTGAGAAGAATGTATGTGATAATATCATCAACACTATTCTCAATGTCCCAAATAAGTCAAAAGACAATGTGGCGGCTAGGAAAGATATGGTGGATATGAAAATTAGAGCTGAGCTAGCACCGCAAGAGAAGGGAACACGTGCTTATCTGCCTCCAGCTGCTCATACTCTTTCAAAAAATGAGAAAATGGAGTTTTGTCAATGTTTGCATGGTGTTAAAGTGCCGGAGGGATATTCTTCAAATATTAGCAACCTCGTATCAATGCGTGATCTCAAGCTTACTGGTTTAAAATCTCATGACTCTCATGCTTTGATGCAACAATTACTACCCGTAGTTATTCGTTCCATTTTACCTAAAAAGGTTCGATTCGCTATAAGTAGGTTTTGTTTTTTTTTTCAATGGCATATGCAACAAAGTAATTGATCCCTCTGAGTTGGACTCTTTGCAAAAACTAATAGTTTTAACTCTTTGTCAATTTGAAATGTATTTTCCTCCTTCTTTTTTCACGATCATGGTTCATCTAACTGTACATTTGGTGAGAGAGATTAGATATCTTGGACCAGTTTATTTGAGGTATCAATATCCGTTTGAAAGATTGATGAAAGTGTACTAGTCCTAATCATATAATCATGGAATTCATCATTAGAATTATTATTAATATAATCACCATAATCATTGTAGTACTTATATTTCATAGTTTAATTTCCTACATCTTTTTCCTCTTAATTTACTTAATCACATAAAATAGATTAATCCTAACATTGTAAGATTATCATTGTGTAAATACAATAAATAGAATTGTAATATTGAAATGATTTACTAGTTAAAATGAATTAAAAAAAGAGTAGATACCAATTGAACCATCTAGTTTGTTTCGTCCTTTGGTTATGCCAAATTCTATAACTTTGTTTAGTGGCCATGAACAATTGTTTGTATTAGTCAATTTCCGTCTTTGTAACAAGAGTTGGGATGGGGATTAGGACTACCAATAGGGGTTTAGTGACCTAATCATGCTGAGAGGATGTTAGGACCCACTAAAAGGTCGGTACGAATCCGAGAGGAATATACCGCTACAAGGCTTAGACAATCGTAGTAATTCTAATGTTGGTATCAATCAAACTTTTAAATCGTTTTGCATGTATTTCCCTTTCACTATATCGATTTGATTAGATAGTTTATTTTACTGTTTAAGATAGTTTATTTTATTGTTGTTTAGTTACTTTACTTTATCGTCATTTTATTATCATTCTTAGTTAGATTACTATATTGTTATTAGCTAGTTTATTAGTTAGTTAGATAGCTTTTCAATATTGTCATTTTAATTATCGTCCTTAGTTAGATTTTAAATATTGTCATTTGGATCAGCACACTTCCCTGATCGGATTCGTGACAACCCGATCGGGTAAGTTGTCTGTTTCGAGTTTTAAATATCGTCATTTACATACTTGTCATTTAAATATCGTCATTTACATACTTGTCATTTTATTTTATGTTAGTAGTTTAGACAACCACCTCAAATGACTCGGACTTAAATGAAAATCATTCCATAGCAATTCATAGTTAACACGTACTCCTTGAGGATCGACACCCTACTTCCCTAATGCATTCCTTATGTTGTTAGCCTAAGTGTGGGTAATTATTTTTTTTATCGGGCTCGCGACAAGCACAGTCATTTATTAAAGAATTTTTTCTTAAAACGTCTAGCAAATAACACTGTTTCATCTTCAAGATCCGAATCTTGTCTTTCACTAGATTCGGCTTGTAGAGCCACTTTCTTGCTATTACTAACGTTTGCCTCATCCTCATCAAGAGTAATCTTGTGAGCCATTAGGGTTCCGAGTAGCTCTTGATAAGATAGGTTAGATAGGTCTTTACATTCCTCAATTACCGTCACCTTAGGTCTCCATCGTTTAGATAGACTTCTAAGGATCTTTCTGGCAATTTCCTCGGAGTCAAAAGTTTTTCCAAGATTTTTCAATTCATTAATGATACTAGAGAATCGAGTGGACATGCTGTCAAGCGATTCATTGTGTTCCATCGAGAACAATTCGTATTTTCGCATCAGTGGTGCAATACGTTGCTTTTTGACAACAGTTGTCCCCTCATAAGCTAACTCTAGACCATCCCATATTTCCTTGGCAGTAGAACTTGATGAGAAACGATCAAATTCAGTATGAGTCATGCCGTTTTGCAACAGACTGATATCCTTTGAATTTTTCTCAGCTTTCCTATAATCTACCTCAACATAGTCATCTTCTATCTTTTCGACGCGAGTGCCATTAACAGATCCAAGCATGATCTTATTAGGACCATCTTAATGATTAGCCAACACTCCCAATCGTTACCCTTTACGAAATGGGTCATCATATTTTTCCATAAACTGTAGTTCTTGCCATCGAATACGGGACACTTCAGATGTTTGGAATCCATTAAAATAAAATTAAATGCAGCGGAAAATAAATAAAAATAAAAGGATAAATGGATCATACTCCTTGCTGTAAGGCAATCAAGAGCACGAGGCTCTGATACCAATTGTAGAGTCTATTGATCGAATACGAAAGAGGGGGGGGGGGGGGAATTGAGTATTAAAAACTAGCCCCACGTTTTCGATTTATATGATATGTAATTAATTATTTGATCTTATGGATTAAAATCAACTAATTAATTAATCAAAGTAAGCACAAGTAACGAAATAACGAAAAGTAAAGAGAGTAGAGAGAGGCACACGGATTTTTGAAGTGGTTCAGTTTCACACGTTGAAACCTACGTCCACTATTCCCGATTAATAATTCTTAGTACCTTTCTACGGATTACAAAAATTATCAACCCACTCGTATAATCAACACTATGATTATAACTCAAGGTGAGTATCGCTAAATACTCTATACTATATTACGCTAATAAGAAAGTACAATATAACTCACACAGATTCCCGTTAAAGAATTGTAAGCTTATAATGATGTGCTATTATCCAATAACGTATTTCACTCAAGCGATTGATAATAATTGATGCACGACTCTTTTGAAAAACAAACTCTAAAAATAATAAATATTTTGCTCAAAGGTTTGCTTTAAAAAGATTTTGGAAAATCAACACTAGTAGTAGATGTGTCGTGTAGTTCTTGTGTGTATTTCGTGTGTTTACAATTAAGATGTGAAGGAGTATTTATAGTAATAGAAGTATAGTAGATCTAAAACCCTAGCTTAATACTTAAGAAAGATATTTATCTTTAATATATTAAAATAATATTTGCTTATCTTTTAGAAATATCTTTATCTCAAAATATTATTTGGTTTATCTTATAGAAATATATTTATCTTTAATATCTCAAAATATTGTTGTAAAGATATAATAGAATCCTAGATTAGGTAAACAAGAGAAACAACCTAAGGAGGCCGAAATCCCTAGTCTCACGAAACCCTAGGAGGCACGCAACCCTAGGTGGCACAATCCCTTGGTTTACACGAAACCCTAGATGGCTCAAACCCTAGGTGGGCTTATTAGGTTAACAACAAATTGAGATAGAATATATTAGAAACCCTAGGTAGCATGAAAACCCATAAGTTGTATTACTAACCAATAGAATCTCATAAATATATTCTCTAATAAAACTTTTGATAAATATAAAAATACTCTTTCACTTTTGAAAATATTACAAACATTTTATTTCCAAAATCATGCATCAACATTTATCATCCAAAGTTATAGGCTAAAGCTATAACTTTGAACATAAAATCTCTCGAATGGAATAGTTACCAAATGACGACCTATACTATCTAATCTTCGCAAAGATCTTCAGTATACGGATCATCTTTTCATCTTGATCACAAAGACCCTCCATCTCGAGTCTTGTGTTGTTTGAGGTAGATCTTGCTTGAAGCGATTTTCTTTAAAGTTATGACTGGGTAGCTATAACTTCCATGTAAACTTCCAAAGTTATTCCTGAAGTTGTTATAACTTTGTCTCACAGACTTTATCAAAGTTATGCCTGAAGTTCTCATAAATTTGATCTTTCTTCTCATAATTGTTGCTAGCTATAATAAGACTAACGCACACAATTACACGCATATGATATATCGAGTAAAGCACATTATCACGTAAACACATGTCATTATCAAAACTATAAAATTGGTCCAACAATCCCACTTATTGTGGGATAACCAGAAGTCAATACCCCACCAATTCTTACTGGAGCGGAAAAGCGACTCCAATACTTGGAGGAGGAACTAATGTACCTTAAGGGAGATGACATCTAAAGGGAGAATAACCGCAAATATAAAGCTGTGAATGCCCAATTACCAACCAACTTCAATATGGTTGACATACCAAAATTCAAGAGGCATGAGAACCCTTTGAACCACATTCGTGCTTTCAAGGATTATATGTCTATCAAAGGCATCAAACCTGAGATGTTCCTAAGGATCTTTCCTTCATCTCTAGACACCATTCCTAAGCAATGGTTATATTCCCTAGATCAAAAGAAGATTCTAACTTTGGGTGATAATGCAATTAAATTCAAGTTAACATGCGTACTCTAGAGGTCCTTACCCAAAATGAGAAGGAAGGTTTCACTGACTTCCTATGTAGGTGGAGGACGACTAATTCAAAATTGGTCAAATGCCCAAATGAAGCTACTCTTGTGGAAACGTTCTTGGAGTATCTAAGACCCATTTATGAAAACCACCTAAGATACCAAAACATAGTCTTTTTAAGACATAACTGTGCTAGGGACCAGAATCGAAGACGACATCCGAAATGGACTCTTGTCTAAAACTGTAGGTCGCGGGTATCAAGGCTTGATAAGTGATATTTTGTACTAATTTATCCCCCATTTTAGCTAGATTTCAATACGATTTATGCACTTTGTTAAGTGATTAACGAGCTAATATTGTTATTCTAGTTGTTTTGCGTGTTTTGACTCGTTTTATAGGAAATGAAGCGGTTTTGCTATATTTTCCTACTTTATGGAGCAAAGGCACTAGAATACGAGTTTTCATGGAACCGATGATAGCCATCTCACGATTTGACTACGATTCCGCTACATCCTTCCTAAAATGGACTCAATTTGGATTTTGACTTTGAACTTCAATAGGAAACATCAACCCAAGTCAAAAGAAGACTAGCCCAAGCCCAATTTTGTATTGCATTGCCCAAGACCAAAGCATAGGATTCTGTGCCCAAGAGACGAAATTGGAAAAGACGGAAGATTACATCTTGCACACTTACCCGATCGGATTTCCTTATAACCGATCGGGTATGTCTGCAAATGGACGTTACTTAGTTCTTCTTCTACCGAGCTTAAATGAGTGATTAAATGCTTTGACTAGGGTATGAATTTGGACAAGAGATCAGCAGCCATGCAGCCCTATAAAAGCCAATGATCATCACACACAATGAGGAGACTTATCATCAACTTACATACTTTCATACACAATTTAGAATACAATAATCTAATAGTTTATTTCTTCCTTTCATATAAGTTTTAGATTATAGTTTATGCAATTTCTTAGTGTTTCTCTACTGTTTTTATAAACTTTTTGTTATTTGGTTGGATAATTGTTCTTTACTTTATTTCCTACATAATTTGCATTCCAATTTCGGTAATTCTCTATCCTTTATTTACTTATACAATTTTAATCACCATGGATTATAATCTCATTAGTATTATCCTCATAATATTGTTGTTAGAAAATCAATGTAAAAGCAATCTAGTTGAAACTAAAATATTGTCTATTATGCCATCTTTCATTTTACCTAATCATATAGTTATAAAAATTATCATTAGAATCATTGTTAGTATAATCACCTTAATCACTTTAGTATTTACATTTCATAGTTTAATTTCATAGATCTTTTTCTTATTAATTTACTTAATCACATGATCACATAAACTAGATATAATATTGTAAGATTAACATTGAGTAAATAAAATAAATAGAGTTGTAATATTGAAATGATTTACTAGTTAAATGAATTAAAAGAAGAGTAGATACCAATTGAACCATCTAGTTGTTTCTTCCTTTGGTCATGCCAAATTCTATAACTTTGTTTAGTGGCCATGAACAATTGTTTGTATTAGTCAATTTCCGTCTTTATAACGAGAGTTGGGATGGGAATTAGGACTGCCAATACGGGTTTAGTGACCTAACCATGCTGAGAGGACGTTAGGACCCACTAAAAAGTCGGTACGAATCCGAGAGGAATATACCGCTGCAAGGCTTAGACAATCATAGTAATTCTAGTATTGGTATCAATGAAACTTTTAAATCGTTTTGCATGTATTTCTCTTTCACTATAACAATTTGATTAGATTGTTTATTTTACCGTATTAGATAGTTTATTTTATTTTTGTTTAGTTAGTTTACTTTATCGTCATTTTATTATTGTTCTTAAATAGTTTACATTGTTGTTATTAGCTAGTTTATTAGTCTAGTTAGATAGCTTTTCAATATTGTCATTTAAATATCGCCTTTAGTTAGATTTTAAATACCGTCACTTGGATCAGAACACTTCCCCGATCGGATACCTGACAACCCGATCGGGTAAGTCGTCTGTTTTGAGATTTACATATTGTCATTTACATATTCGTCATTTACATATTGTCATTTACATACTTGTCATTTTATTTTATGTTAATAGTTTAGACAACCACCTCAATCGACTCGAACTTAAATGAAAATCACCCCATAGCAATTCATAGTTAACACGTACTCCCTGAGGATCGACACCCTACTTCCCTAATACATTCCTTATGTGGTTAGCCTAAGTGTGGGTAATTATTTTTGTATCGGGCTCGCGACAAGCAAAGTCAAGGCTCAACGAGTCGTTCTTATGGCTCTAATAACAAGAACGATGAGGTCCATCTTGTTGAATCACCCAGAAAGAACAACCCTCAAAGGAAATTCACAAACATCGGTGACACATACTTCAATGCCTTGAAAAGATTGACTCAATAAGACAAGCTCCAGTCTGTAGGACCTACACCTGATCCGGAAAAGAAGAGTAAGCTCTGGGATGAGAACTCTTACTGTGAGTATCATAGAGGCAACGACCATGACACAGAGAAATGCTTCAAATTTAAGCATTTCATTTAAGATATGATTCAGGATGGTCGTGTACCCATACCCGCAGGGGGAAAACCAAACAACACTAAGAATCCTCCTGGAGTTCTAATGATCACGGACATCCCTACAGGTTTCAGAGCTCAAAACTATCGTGACATCCCTACGTGTTCCGGGCACCACACCCCAAGAAGGCGTACCACGAGGTCCAGTCCTATCCCAACAATCTACAATGCAAGAGGTAATCACAACATGTGACAACCTGGTTGTGACAACCCTCGCGAATGCGGAAATATAAAACATACAAGCATGTGAAAAGATATGCGGAAATACGGTATTTTAAAAACCTTTAAACATGCAAGTTATATAACACGAGGAGTGTCAAAATATTACAACTAAGTAAGGAAATACAACAAAGAGACGGGGTCTCTTAAAATGTTAGCAAAGAACAAGTGTTTAGCAAAACTAGCTAATATCGTCTAGAGGTGAAAACTTCCAGGGACAACGCCCGCTAGCTCACACCTGAACCCCAAAACATCATATCCATAAAGGCATCCAAGCAAGCAACCTGTTCATTCATGAAAAACATGAACGCCACAGTCAGTGGGGAGTAACTCCAGGTTCTCCCAGCCATATCACCTTTAACGTACATATAAGGAAATACAAAAGTAGAGCATGCATATATAAATATACATGTGAGTTACGATAAGAAAAGATAGGCAATCCAATATATAATGATAAGATCATATGGAAATCAAATCCGAAACCATCATGTTATTCAAAGACTCGGGGAAGACACTCTTAGGCAATCGAATACGCTCACTAGGGCTTGCATCTCACCGTTAGCGGTATAAGATTGATAAGATTGAGACTCGACAGACAAACCAAGTCAAGTCATGCGATGATCACATAATATCCAACATATTATCATCCATTCACGAACCAAGACAATGACGGTGTCCAATCATGCAATGACCATGAACAATATCATGAAATCACGCATTCAAGAACGACACAAGACGACAACTCTCACGGTAAATGAAACGCACTAGCATCGTGTACATGGCAAGTATGATTAACAGGCATCCACGGGATCACATTTCCCTGAACTCATACACGATCACATTTCGTATATGTAGACTAATTTCCTCCTGGTAGCACGACGATCATAATACGGTCCTAGTCTAAACCTGGCCAGGATCTCGGAATCACGTTTTCCGATTCGACATGCGATAACGTTTCGCATCCAAGACTCGGTCTTACAAAGAAAACGCCGAGTACCCCAAATTCGGTAGATCAATTCACGAAAGAGGCGGAAAAGAGCTCAAGCCTCATAACAAGCGGTACGCTACAGGCAAATAACACCACCTCGCAATTACACAACATTTGACGGCCGGGTCGATCAACGCAATGCGTTCAACTCCCAACAATGTCGTCGTATGCCCACTAACACATGCATTTAAGCAGTAGGATACCTCTCCGTTCCGACATTCCAGCCTTACGAACGGGAAGGTAGCCAAGGGAATGAGAGTACAAAGCACAAGACAAAATAGTGCTCAAACCGTATCATTTGTGAAAAACCGACTCAAAGTGGGACATAGCAAAAACCGTCACAAAACATGTGATACATGCGAATGAGATATCATATATCCAAAACATGAATCAATACCTGATACCCAAGCATTAGACCAAGTTTAAGAAGCATAATAAATAAGAAACATAGATAACTCTCCAAAAAAAAGTTGGAAACCAACGAAAACAAGGGTCCACTTAAAACGGTCATAACTAGCGTTCTAGATATGGGAATGCAGAAATTCCAAGTCGAGGTGATAGCTTATCCTCTTACGGTTCCAACGAATGGTCACAAGCCCAAAACAAGCAAGTAACGAAGGAGATATGAGCATTCTACGAAAACGGGTCAGTGCAGGGAAACTGCACAAGTCACGACCGTGACTTGTACTTCACGACCGTGAAATGAGGTTTCACGACCGTGAAATGAGTTTCACGACCGTGAAACACTCTGTTACCAATTCATCCGTGAGCCTTCAACATAAATTCAATCCTATCACTTCCAATTCTCATAATCCATTTCTAATAACTATCAACAATCAATATTCATCATCAACAATCATCAGCAAGTAACAACAATCATCATCCATAACATGATTCCTAAACTTACTAATCGTATTCTAATACGATTTCTAGCATATAAAGCATGTAAAACACGTAAATGATATCGAGTAACCCTTCACCGTTACCTTTTCGCGTCTTTAAACGGTTTCTAAACCTTCCTAGTCTCCACCTACATACAATTAGATAATAAAAGATGAATATCATTCACCTTGAGAAAGACGGATAATTTAAAAAGCGCAAAAGACAGTAATTTTATTACCAATACGGATAGAGGAAGCTAAGAGGGGAAGGATAAGACGAACTTACGTGAATTTGAACAAGAAATGAAGGCGTAGCGATGATTCGAAGATGGATGAAAATGGAGGCAAGGTTTTGGGTTTCTTAGAGAAGAAGAAATGAATTTGAGTTGTGTGAGTGAATTAGGTTAGGGTTAGGAGGGAGTATAAGTAAAGGGTGAGTCGGAAAAGTCAACGAAAGTCAAAGTCGACTTAAGAGTCAAGAAAAGTCAAAGACGACTCAAAAGTCAAGAAAAGTCAAACTCGACTCAAAATTCAAGAAAATTCAAACTCGACTCAAAAGTCAAGAAAAGTCAAACTCGACTCAAAAGTCAAGAAAAGTCAAACTCGCCTTAAGACGGGATTTTCATGGAATCTCGCAGAAATTCCAAATACGAACTCGGAAATTCTAAATTCGACTCGAAACATAAAAAGCTAATTTAAAACTTAAAATTGCTGAAAAGATTTCGTAAAATATTTCTACTAGAAAAATAGGGTACATTTTTGGGTGTTACAATCACCCCTCCTTTTAAAAAGTTTCGTCCTCGAAACTTGAGAGTAGAAAAGAAAAGTTATAAGGACCAATTCGTTTTCTCCAAATTGGTATTCAAAACATTTTCAAGGAAATGTATTTCAAAAGCATGACATTTTCCAAAAAGTATAGGAAAAGTTTTCCAAAGTACCTCTCTTTTTCTGTGGAACGAAATTGTTCTTGTCGTGCACACAAGAACACCAGCATTCCAAAGTAAAGACAAGATTAAAATTAAATCATACGTTGATAAGTGCAGAACCAGTCATTAGACGTCTCCAATAACAAGTTCTAGCATCCAACTAACCGCAAAATCCAGTATAAAAGCGAAAGAAATATATTTTCTCCAAAAAGGAGGTACACAATCCATCTTTAAACTTCTTTGAAAAGTTAAATTAGAAATACAATATAGAAATTTGAAGGTTTTATCAAAGATAAAATCAAATAACACGACATTACACGTACATAGAGCGAACCGAACATCCAGTTCACAAATCACGATAACAAAATATATACAAAACACGCAAAAACAAAACAAATCGAATTCTTAGGGAAAGGAAGAATCACGATGAAGTCGGCACGAAGATCTACAAGAACTCAATAGAACTAACTCCACTGATACTCTAATCCTCAAGAGAATACAATTTACCCAATTTGCAACTCATCATTTTCAATCATCAGAAATCCTACAAAAATATTCCATAATCACGAAACTTCGAGTAACAAATCCCAATTATTCGAATCCAATTAGAATCTACTAAGGTCCATCGGCACGGTAGACTCCACAACTAACAATCCACATGAAAGATTCATTACAATGAAATCCTTTAATCCAGTTTACTTGAAACTCATTATCCTAAATTTACAATGAACTTTCTCATCCCCGAAAGTCAAAACACAATCAAAGCATCAAACACAATTATCTAAGATTCAACTAGCCTCATCCAAAGTCTCACGACAAGGGAAAATCCACAATCCATTATCGGTTATAAGGATTCTTTAATACGCCATAACATCCTTAATTCGATCATTACTACGCTCGAAGCCTCAAATATAAATAGTCACATTAGCAAACTATGGTGGTTACTAATCCTCAAGATAAATGGGTTCACTATTCTAACTCTATAATCCATAACAACCGAGCATTCACCATCCAAGGCTTGCAACGAACATTTCTCAATCTCGAACTATGATTCCTTAAGAATAAAAGAGAATTACTAATTCCAAACCACAAATGATCAATCACTTGTCAATCAGACAACCATTCAAATCATCTAGTTCATCTAAAACTCAAAATGACTCGACTTTCATTTATGACAATACTCCTCAAACTTTGGGTACCAACTGAATTACCCTAAAGCAAAGTCTCTTTTAGATACCACCAATTAGAGACATCAAATTCTCAAATGATATCCCAAGCAACCGATATAATACTCAACAACAACGAATATCATCTCGCTCAATTTGATTCCCAAAATAGCACTACACTAGCAAGCTTAATAAATGAAGCCACCAAGAGAGTACAATACCACCAACAGATTCATCCTAAGGTTTAAATCCCAATCCTATTCATGATCAAATTCAACATGAAATTTGCTATATCCAAATACACATATTCTAACTAAAGAATCCCACAATACATTACAATTATTCTCTGAACCTTACAAACGGAATATCCAATCCACTAAGGAAAAGATGAAGCGGCAACGAGATAGGAAACGATAAGAAATCTCAAGGAGAACACGAGAATAAAATCAGACACGAGATTAAAAGAGAGGAACGCTGAAAATAACGAGGGCAAGAAAGAGACAAAGCAGATAGTAGAGTTATGAAGATATCCGCGTAAGAAATAAGATACAAGTATGCGATTTCTTAAGGATCAATCTTTACAAAAGCATTCAAGAATGGAAATGAAAAGGGACAATGGCACGGTTAATGGTTTAAGGTTAAATCCACAAAATTTCTCCTTTCAAACCTAATGCGATAATAAAACCACTTAATTATTCCTTTACAAAGGCCTCTTACAAGGGACCATCATACCACGAGCAATCATCAAAGTAAGGTACACCTAGACTTGATAAATCGACTACAACCCAATTCATCCATCCTTTCATATCACACGGATTCCCAATTGCGGAATTGTACTCAAATATAATAACATTCTCTCAACTCCATAATTTGACACATTCCCAAAGGTTTCAAAAACCGAATGACTAACAAAGACTTCTTCATACAAATCTCTTTTCAACTCCTATGTCCAACAAGGTAAACCACCATACAAAACGTCATCATCAACATCATATAGCCCACGAGTTCATTATTAACAAAGTACAACCTCAAGTCAAACCTCATCATTAACGTCCCAAGGTATTTCCATCATAGCTCACATCATCGAATCTCGCTCATACCTAAAATCCTCAAGTAATATAGTTCAACTTACAACGAAACCTTATTAGTTCAAACGAGTCTCCGATGCCATAAGGTAATATCATATCTTTAAATCCAAGAACTATAGCCAACAGCTTTTCCACCAAGCCTATACTCACAGACACACAATAGAAAACCACAAGACGTCACTTAACCTCCAAAGTATTTCGCACCTCAAGATATCATTCAAAACTTCTTATTTACACCAATTAGACTTATCATAAGCATGATCTTCAAAACAATACTAAACTTCTAAGTCCAAAAGGCTAAATTACTAATGAGTTAAGAAGTCCTACCCAACTCATTCAACTTACACCATCGAATATCATGAACTATTTACACATTAGTCATGACAAGCATTTATACACTAAAATCATCAAACTTATCTTACTACCTTTCCTTAGAGATACAACCAATCATCATTATAGGGTGAATTAAGATCTACACCATTTTCCTCAAATCACAAATTCATTCTAACAAATACTAATATTCCACAAAATCAAAGTTCTTCCGACCAAGCATAATATACCACAAACCAATGGGTATGACATCCATAAAAATGTTACAAGAGGAAGGTAAGGATACCAATGGTAAGATGGAGGAACTATCAAGAGTAATTTCCAAGAGGCAAACAAGTTGGAAAAGAAAGAAGCACTTAGATAGAAGAAAGAGAGCATGATACATTAAGGACGAGAGAAATCATCGATGAGGAAGAACTATACTTCAATTAGGCTTGTCAATCTTCAATCTTCGGTAAAGGATACTTTTTCTAAGTAACACATGATCCACCTCAAACGGTAGATACAAACAAACATAACATCACTCAAAACAATCAACAAACAAGTTAGAACCTAACAAACATCAAGTACACCAAAGACTACCAAGTAAAGTCCTAAATTTCTACCCATCTCTCATTTATTATTTCAAGGTCAAGTAGTTTAAGTTTAGGGTTCACATGTGTGTGTCGGGAGCGATAAAGCTCTGATACCAACTGTGACAACCCTCGCGAATGCGGAAATAATAAACAAACAAGCATGTGAATTATATTGCGGAAATAGGTAGTTTTTTTTAAACTTTTATACATGCAAGTTAAATAACACGAGGAGTGTCAAAATATTACAACTAAGTGCGGAAAATAACAAAGAGACGGAGTCTCTCAAAATGTTAACAAAGAACAAGTGTTTAGCAAATAAGCTAAAATCGTCTAGAGGTTAATCTTCCAGGGACAACGCCCGCTAGCTCACACCCGAACCCCAAAATATCAGATCCAAAAATCATCCATAGCAAGCAACCTGTTCATCCATGAAAAACATGAATGCCACAGTCAGTGGGGAGTAACTCCGGGTTCTCCCAGCCATATCACCTTTAACGTACATATAAGGAAATACAAAAGTAAAATCATGCATATATAGATATACATGTGAGTTGTGATAAGAATAAATAGGCAATACGAGATATAATGATAATATCAAATGGAAATCAAATCCGAACCATCATGCTATTCAAAGACTCGGGAAAGACACTCTTAGGCAATCGAATACGCTCACTAGGGCTTGCATCTCACCGTTAGCGGTATAAGATTGATAAGATTGAAACTCGACAGACAAACTAGTCAAGTCATGCGATGATCACATAATATCCAACATATTATCATCCATTC